>CAUYQV010066397.1:0-43054 GCA_963574575.1 Galagoides demidoff
GTGGTGGCAGGAGACTCGCTTGTGCCCATAAGGTGTGGGTTGCTCTGTGCTATTATGCCACGGCACTCTACCCGAGGGGTGTGCTTGTGGCTCTGTCTAATAAAAAAAAAAAAAAAAGATATATTAAAAAAAAAAAAAAAACCCTTCATCTTGCATGAAAAAGTACAGAGACACCCCCCACCACCCCTGGAGAGGCAGAGGGCCTGGCAAGTGGTCTTACAGGGACCCCCCCACCACATCCCCAGGTATGTCCAGTGTCCACAGCAGCACCCCCCTCCACCCTGACCACTGCAGCCTAAATCTAGGCATCTCCTGTTCCTGGCTTGACCCCCTACATGCTTTCCTTGTACTCCCTCCTGCCAGCACCCCCACCCTTCAGTCCTTTGACAAGTAGGCAACAGCCCCACCCTCCTTGCTGGTCATAGCTCGACACCCTCTGGGCACTCTGACACCCTGGGCCCTGGAAGGGAGCTTAGGTCACAGTACAGGGTTCCTGATGGAGACAGCCAAGCTGGGAGCTGGCCCAGGGATGGGTGGCACTGGTCACAGATACAGAATATTCCCATCACATGTGGTGGGGCAGGGGCGCAGGCCCATCTGCCAAGGAAGCCCCCCAGTCCCATCTACTGGGCTGAGCCATACTGGACACCCTGCGAACGAGGCCTCTTCTCTCCCGGGCTGGAACACATGAGCTAAGCCTCTCCTTGGGGCCCTGGGGAGCCAGAAGTGACCCCTGAGGACTACGCTCCAGCCTCCCCTAGCATGTGTCTGCCCATCTGTCTAACCAAAGGTCAAATAGGCTCCCCAAGGGGCAACGGGCACCCAGCAAGGCTGAGAGTAGGGTGGGGTGTGGGTGGCCTAGGCCCCAGCCCCTCCTCCCAAGGCAGCAAAGAGGGCTGACCCAGCTTTCCACAGGCAGATGTCCCCAGCCCAGCGGAAGACACCCTGCTGAGGGCCTGAGCTTCCACTTCCCATCCCTCCACCCCTAAATTCTCTCAAGAATCATAGAAAGAATTTCTAAATCCAGAAGTCCAGCTCTCACCCAAATTGGCATTGGGAGAAACCAAAACCAGACAGAGGGCCAGGTGAAGCACTTGGCCTCAAACCAAGACCCACCCGCTCTTGTGACTCTGGTGGGCGTACCTGAGGCCCAGGAGAACGCCTCTTCCTCAGAAGACAGTTCTGGGCTATACAGCCTAGGAGAAGGCAGCAGGCTTATCCCCCTGGGAAAGTCCTGATCGCAGAACTAGCCAGGCCCCCCAGTCCCAGGAGCAGCCGGAGCCACGCCCGTGACCCTCCCCACCCCCACCCCCCACAGAGCTCCTCAGGGGGCCTCCAGATTGAGACTGGGATCTGGGGGCAGGCACCTTCTAGGAGGAGCAGAGGCTGAAAAGTGCAGGCGGGGCCAGACAAGGATGCAGGAGCTTACCTGGTTCTGGAGGGAGCACAGGCCAGAGAGGGGCTGGGCGTGGTGGCTCACGCCTCTCCCCCTAGCACTCTGGGAGGCCAAGGTGGGAGGATCCCTTGAGCTCAGGAGTTTGAGACCAGCCCAAGCAAGAGCAAGTCCCGGTCTCTACTAAAAATAGAAAAACTAGGATTGAGCGTGCTGGCTCGCGCCTGTAATCCTAGCCTCTGGGAGTTTGAGGTGGGTGGATTGCTTCAGCTTAGGAGTTTGAGACCAGCCTGAGCAAAAGCAAGACCCCTGTCTCTACTAAAAATAGAAAAACTGGGTGGCATCTATGGCTCGGTGGATAGGGTGCAGGCACCATATACCAAGGGTGGCGGGTTCGAACCCAGCCCTGGCCAGCCAAAACAGCAATGAGAATTGCAAAAAAAAATACCTGGGCATTTTGGCAGGCACCTGTAGTCCCAGCTACTCGGGAGGCTGAGGCAAGAGAATCACTTAAGCCCAAGTTTGAGGTTGCTGTGATGCCACAGCACTCTACCTAGGGCAACAAAGTGAGAGTCAGTCTCAAAAAAGAAAAAGAAAAACTGAGGTAAGAGGGTCGCTTGAGCCCAAGATTTAGATGTTGCTGTAAGCTATGACGCCACGGCACTCTACCCTGGGTGACAGCTTGAGACTCTCAAAAATAAAAAAAATAAATAAGTAAAACTAGCCAGGCATTGTGGTTAGCACATGTAGTCCCAGCTGCTCAGGAGGCTGAAGCAGGAGGATCAGGACTTGAGCCCAGGACTTTGAGGTTGCTATGAGCTGTGACACTGTGACATTCTACCACAGTGACAGAGTGAGATTCTGTCTTAGTAAAAAAAAAGAGACCAGTTGGGGCCAGCAACCCCAAAAGAGGCCCAGCATCCCCAGAGGCCAGTTGAAGGCATCAGTGTAGGGTGTGGGACAGATGGTCCTCTCACAGAGGCCCAGCCTGGTAGGGAGACTAAGGACACTGATGCCACAGCAGCAATGAGGTGCAGTGACGCGGCTCGTCACCAGGTGAGTAACTTTCACACAGCCCTGGGAGAGCCCTGGGCAGGAGGTGGGCGGTGCTGTGAGCGTGGGGCAGGGGTTTCTCCTCTTCACATTCCTTCTGCCTGTGGACCCCTCCAGTGCACCTCAGGCTGGGTTCCCTGCTCAGAGTGTCTGAACTCAGAGGCAGACACAGCATCCCAGAGATGGTTCCTGAGGCAATGGAGTGGGGGTTCCCCTGTCACCAGAACAGAGCCCAGGCCTGCAGGGCCTCACCACATCCTGCTGCCAGATACCAAAGGTGAGTCCCTGGAACATGGCCCGGGACGCCCAAAATCCAGACTGGTTCCACCACCAAGAACATTAGCACTCTAGGCCCAAGGGACCACCTCAACAGCCTAGAAAGGCAGGGCCCAGAGGGCCAGAGCTGACCCAAGATTACACAGCCCAGCAATAGAAGCTTGGCCACCTGGTTTTTGCCCCAAGTCCGCATGTAATAAGCCCACCAAGGAAGGCCAAGCCAGGAACAGCCACAGGCCTGGACCAGGGGACCTTGGACGTTGCTCTGCACACTCCTATGGCCCTCATCTGCCAAGGGTAAGGGTCAGAGTTTCCCTGAGTCATGGTCCCCTCCCCCAGTCCCTGGCCAGCTATGGCGCCTATGTGCCTTTGGTGCCCAGGACCTTATAGCCTCCACTTGAGGTCTGTTGCCCCTAAAACCTACGCCACGATGCTCCTGCATGGCTGCCCCATCTGACAGAAGGGGTATGGATTCTGGCCAGGTATTGCTGCCTGCCTAGCTCACACAGCCAGTCCAGGCTTTATTCTGTCACCCACTGGCCTCAGGTGGGCTCTAGAGAGAACCCACCAAACACATTCCCATGAAATACTTAATGGCCCTGGGGAGGGGGCTATGACTGAGCGCTTTTCCTGGGCATTGCTGCCCTTACAGATCAGGTTGGCTGGAAAGATGCACAGGGCAGGAACAAGGGACCAAAGCCCCACGACTTGTCCTTGAAGGCTGGACACCCAACAGGAACATCAGAGGATTTGCCTCAGTGGCTGCATTCCAGGGCAGTCAGCTGGGAAGGGTCTGCAGTGGAGAGCCATGGGGCTCTGCCCCTCATCTACTCAGCAGTCTCTCTCCTTCTAAGGTGATACCAGGAATGGCAGGGTCAGTAACAGCAGGAGGGCAGGAAGAATGTCTGAGTGGGCAGGGAATGGCCTAGACCCTGACGGGGGATCCCAACAAGAATGGGGTGTGAATAAAACCCAGCAGCAGCTATAGGTCCAGGGTGGAAAGACAGGAGGGGAGGTACCTTATCAAAAGCCACATCAGGCTCGGCCCCGTGGCTCAAGTGGCTAAGGCACCAGCCACATACACCTAAGGTGGCGGGTTTGAATCCAGCCCGGGCCCGCCAAACAACAATGACGGCTACAACCAAAAAATAACCGGGCCTTGTGGCAGGTGCCTGTGATCCCAGCTACTTGGGAGGCTGAGGCAGGAGACTCGCTTGAGCCCAGGAGTTGGAGGTTGCTATGAGCTGTGATGCCACACTCTACCCAGGGGGACAGCTTGAGGCTCTGTCTCATAGGAAAAAAAAAAAAAGCCACATCAGGCTCAGTGTTCATAGCTCAGTGGTTAGGGTGCCAGCCACATACACCAAGACTGGCAGGTTCAAACACAGCCTAGCTCTGGCCAAACAACAATGATACCTACAACCAAGAAATAGCTGGGTGTTGTGGAGGGTGCCTGTAGTCCCAGCTACTTGGGAGCCTGAGGCAAGAGAATTGCTTAAGCCCAACAGTTGGAGGTTGCTGTGAGCACTCTACCGAGGGCAACATAGTGAGACTCTGTCTTAAAAAAAAAAAAAAAAAATGGCCACATCAGGCTCGGAGCCCTTAGCACACTGGTTACGGTGCCAGCCACAAACACCGAGGCTGGCAGGTTGGAACCCAGCCCAGACAGCTAAACAACAATGGCAACTGCAGCCAAAAATAGCCAGGCACCTATAGTTCTAGCTACCTGGGAGGCAAGAGAATCACTTAAGCCCAAGAGTTTGAGGTTGCTGTGGAGTCTACCAAGGGTGACAGCTTGAGTCTCAAAAAAAAAAAAAACAAAAAACAAAGGCCACATCAACAGAGGTATTAACCCACAGAACAAAGGAGGTTCTTCCTCACATGCCTGTCCCAGACCACCCCCTGCATGCAGAGAAGAGACTAGGAGAGAGTGGGTCTGGGGAAACCATGTCATCTGAGGAAAGACTAGAGGCTAGGTGAGAGGTCTCTGGTCTCCTCCAAACCCTATAGCTCTTGTCATAGGCACCCATATAAGGTGGTGAACACCTGGTCCCCAGGGGTGCACAAGCCTCTCTCACCCAGAGATGCTGACTGCTATGAGCGCTAGCACACACCCAAGTGCAAGTGCGTGTGCACACACACACGTAGACTCACACAGGTGGAGATGAGTCTAGGCTGAGCAGGGCAGGTTCCCAGGATGCAGCGGTGAGGGAAGCATGAGGAAGAGGCGGACAGAGCAGCCAGCCTAGAATTTCCCTATTAATCCTCCAACCCAGCTTGACGGCTCTGTCACCCCAACCCCAGAGCCACAGCCAAACTCATTCAGACAGGAAAACAAAGCTTAGGCAAAAGCCATTTGTCCAAGGTCAGCCGGCCCAGGAGGTGTGCCATACGCAGGTGGGACCAGGACCTGCCCATCCCCCCACTCATCCCACCGCCCCTCCCCTGGTGTGTAAGCCAGCCACCCTCCCCGCCAGCCCCAACCCCTGAGTGTGTGAGCACAGATCTCTGCAGCTTCCATCCCAGGACAGTGCGCTTACCACCACCCAGACCCAGAGTTGCAATGTGTCTCCCACATGCCCCAGAGGAAAACACCCCTTTTCTAAGACTTAATGAGCTCTACCTGCCGGAAACCTGTTGAAAGAGCTACATGTGTCAAGATGACCACAAGGTGGCAGGCGCCCCCTGGAGTTGGGCAATGATCCTTTGCACAACCCACCTCACCCCACACCCCCGCCACAGCCCAACGAGAGCCCAGAGAGAGGCTAACATGGCCCATGGACACGGGTCCCTCAGCCCCCATCACAGCTCCAGCTCTGCTCCAGGGCAGATCCTCCTGGGCCTTAGTTTCTCCGCGCTACACTCCACTCTCTTACTTCCCAGTCAACTTCCAGGAGCTCTGGCTTCTTCAGAGGCTTCTCAGGGGGCCTCCCTCTAGCCCTCATCCACCCATGTCCCACCTGCAGCAGAGCTGGCCAGAAAGCCTGGGCTGGCAGTCTCAAACCTCCTATAAGACAAGAAGCAGAGGCCCCCAGCCCAGACCCCGTAAGATGAAGAAACTTGAGCTTTGCCCACTGTGCTGGCCGTCTGCAGGACACACCCACGTGTGCCTCACCCCTTCACCCAGAAGTACAGCTCACTCCCACTACAAAGGCAGGTAAACCCAGCCTCCGAGAGGACGAGGGGCTCCTCTGGGGCATAGCCAACATATGAAGGAGCCAAGGATGGAACCCAAGTCCTCCTAGGAGTCCCCACCCCTGAGATCCCCTACGTACAGCGTCCAGCAGCTCAGAGAGGGCGGTAGTGCTACTGGGTCACACAGCACTGGGATGTAGCCAGCTGCCCCTTGGCTCACCTGACTTGCAGGCTGGTATTTCAACTGTACACCCAAACCACACTGAGTCCCAGTCCCTGCTATGACCCAGCTCCTCCCTCCTTCCCTCTGCAGCCTGGGGTGGGGGAGGCTTTAAAGGCACAGGAACTGTTCCAGGTGGGAAGAGACCTGGCTTCTTGTCCTGTCTCTGGGACTGTATGACCTGGGACAGCTCAGGTCTCTCTGAGCCCAGTGGGGTCACAAACCCTGGATGAGAGACCTGAGTTAAGAGGGGGTTTGGTGGGGCTGAATGAGGCTGCATTTCAGTCTTCAACCTGCTCTGGCCTATTGAATGAAGAGGGGTGGGTCCCCCACCCAGGCACTGGAGGCTTAAACCTCTCAGCCCTCAGATCTGATTCCACACGTGATCTGCTGCCTGCCAGGATTGCCACCATTAGCACAGCCCTGGCTTGAATGCCTTCACTTATTCATTCATTCACCCACTCAAACCTGGCCCCTCCAGACCTTTCTCTCAAGGAGCCCCCAACCTAGCTGAGACAATACTGTCAGCCAAAGAGGAAGAGCCCTGAGGGAGGGGCTGACACCGGGATGAGGGCCTTGGAAATCCAGCCTGAGCTGGGCTTGAACTAGAGAGGACCCAGCTGGTGGAAGGAACCACTTGAGCCTGAAGGTCAGGCAGGAACTGAAGGCTTCTCCAGGAATAATAAGGGCTCAAGGGCGACCTCTTGACCTCCCTGGGCCCTTCCTGAGTGCTGAGGTGTCAGTGCTAGAAAGGAGGGTAGCATTGCTTAGACCTTGAAGGGCAGGCTGGTCTGGACTTTGAGAGCCCTGGGAGGCTGGTGAATGTGTCACCGGGCTGGGTAACCCATTAACCCTGGCTCACTCATTAAGACCCTTGTGGGTGCCCATTAGCTCCTTGGCCAGTTCCAGGAAGGGGGCAGAGGGCAGGGGCCATGGGACGAAGAGAGTGTTGATGGGGGTGCTGGTGGGAGCTGGCTGAGCTGGGCTCTTTGTGCCCTTGCTCCTTGGGGAGGTTTCCAGGGCCAAGCTGGCCTCCAGCCAGCGGCAGCTACCAAGGCAGCCATGGGGGTGCCAGCCCCATCCCAGCCTTTCATCTCCTAATAGCCCCTGCCCTGCTGGCATCAGCAGCCCACAGGGCCTCAGGGACCTTGGCCAGACAGGAAGCTTAATGTGCTGGTCTCGTGGGAGGCTTAGCTCCCACACAGCTCCCCCTCTGAGAAATGGGCCCACAGTGGCCTCCAAGACCCGGATTGTTCTACCAGGTTCCTGCCTCTGTATGTGGGAAAGTAAGTACTGGGCTCACAGTGGCCTCCAAGACCCGGACTGTTCTACCAGGTTCCTGCCTCTGTATAGTAAAGTACTGGCAGGACGAGAGGAGAGCTGCTAGCTAGAGAAGGAAAAGCGACCTTCTCAGAGCCCCTGGGCAGAACAATGACCCATGACACAGCAAAGGCCATGTAAACACTTCCTGCAACTGCTCACCATGCCCCACCCCACTGTCATGTCCAAGAAGTGCCAGAAATCTGCTGAAAAAGCCTCATGTCCTACGTGGGCCACCACAAGGGCCTTGGCTGGCAGAGCCATGACATCCTGAACTGCAGTCATGAACTTCAGTGATTGGGCAAGTAGGTCCTGATGCAAACAGTGCCTGACCCAGGCTCCAGAATCACCAAGACAGCATCTCAGGGTCCCCTGGGAGCAGAAACCTGACAACATCCAGGGCATTGTGTGTCCCCTGGTGTCCCGCACCAAGGGGATACTTGGTAGACGAAATGAAACTGACTTCAAATCCAAGCATCGCAGCATCTCAATCAACTTTAGGACCACAGAATTTCCAATGTTTGGTTTCTGATTTTGCAGAATCCCAGGTTGACTTACACACCTGCCCCCACAGGGAGCTCACCACCTCTCAAAACTGTGAGACTATGGTTGGTTGGCAAGTTCTTCCCAACATTAGCCCCCAATTTGCCTCTTTGTAACACCTTCCGCAGGCTGTGAGGCCACAGAGCAGAGAAACAGGGGTCACCCCACATCTCATGGCTACCTGGCCACAGCTGCTCTGAGCCACCCAGACCCCAATGAAAGGGTGGAAGGAAGCCCCAAGGTCAGTGAAGGGGCTGGTGTCACCCAGTAGCAGTAGGAAGGTAAGCACAGGTTGAATGTAAGCATGGGCAGAGCCCTCTTGCCCCCGGAGCCGGGACAACCTACCCAGGTGCCATTCGGAGCACTCTTAGCACCCACCTTTGATGTGAGGACAGAAGCCGGAGCGTGGCCAAGTGTGTGGGCCTCCAGAATTATCAGCTCATGAGCACCTGGGAGTGCCTGGCAGCCAGGCCAGCCTGGTACCTGTAAGGCCAAGCCCAACCCCCAAACCCAGAGGCAGGATGGTAGGAGCACAGGCCCTAGAGTACCTGGGAAGCTCAAACTCACGGGGGGCCTTCCCCTTCCTAGCCTCAGTCCCCTGTCTGGCGGGCAGGGATAACCGGACAGTTGTCAGGCAGATTCACTGAGGTGGCCAAGCATGGAGTTCAGGGAGCACTTGCACCTCCAGGACCTCCCAAGGTCTGGCTCGGCTCCGACACCCAGGCCGGCAGCCACCTCTGCTCCTGCCTGGTCAACAGCTCAGAGGCCCAAAGGGCCTCTCTCCTGGCCACGTGCCCTGTAGGCACCCTCTGCAGGTGGCACTTATCCCATTACCTGGTAATTATCTGCGTCTGGGAGCTCCAGGAATGAGGGAGGAAGGCTGAGTCTTGTCCCAGCCCCACCCTACCCTAGCCCATGGCCTGGTCTCCAGGAGAGCCAGCCCACTCCTGGCTCCACACCTGCACCCACCTGTCCATACACAACCCCCATGACTTCACTGATGTCCACACTGCCCAATGTGTTCCACGCACGTCCTGCTCAGCTTTCATCTGGGCTTTCAGGAACCCCCAAACTCCAAGTGACGCCTCTTCAGCCTCCAACTCCCCTTGGATGCTGGTCTCAGGCTTACTTTGTCATCAGGAGTCCAAATTTGAGTCTGCTGGCTAATGTCTCTGACGCACCGGGTGGACATGCCCAAACCTGAGCCAAGCAGCGGCCCTCCCAGACCTCCAACTGCCATGGTAGCCAGAGTCTAGCCCCAGGCAGCCACCTCTGCATCCTCACAGGTCCTATACAGCTGTTCTGGCTTCTACATCCCCCTTTCTGGCCACACCTGTCCCCTGCTTAGTCCCCACGGGCCACCACTTCACCTGGGGACTCCCAGGCATAGGTTCCAGCCCCTCTCCTATTTCCCTACTGCAGTCCCAGTGCTCAGCACACAAATCAGAGCATGTCCCTCCAGGACCAAAAGCCCCTCAAAGCCCCCTTGTGCTTTCCCTTGTCGGCATCTACCCTTCTCTCTTGCTGCTTTTGGGGCTTGGGGACTTTGCACAGGCTGATACTGTTGCCTGAACAATTCTTCTTTAGACCCCAAGCACCACGCCACCCCCTCTGAGGTCCCTTAACACCCCATCCCACTCTGTGGACCAGCTGCTACTAAGACCTCCCATGCCTCAGTCTCTGTGACATCCACAGCACCTAGTGGTCATCACTGAGTGGACGGATGCCAGCAGTTGGGGGGGCGAGGTAGATTCGGTGCAAAGTCAGAAGATTCACCAGTGAGAAGAGCTCTCACACGTCCAGGGCTTCATTGTGCTACGCCCTTTCTTCACCTCATCTCTCGTCCTGCCACACCTTTGTCAGGTTTGGATTTTATTTTCCCCATTTTACAGGTGGAAAAATTGAGGTTTGCAGAGACTTTCTATAGTGGGTTGAAGCATCTCCACCGCCCATCAATATCCAGTTGGAAGTTCAGAATGAGATCTGTGATTCTACGTCTCCGACTCATCACTCCTGCAGCCCTTGTTATAGCCTTTTGCTATAATGTCAAAAGCAGGCCTCAGGCAACAGAACCTCTCTCTTAAACCTTCTGTCCTCCCTTCTCCTCCCCAGGGTAGGACTCTAATCTGACGGTGGGTCCTGAACCTCTTATTCCACAGAGGGTCCTGTCCCATATGCTGGAGGAAGGAACATTGCACAGACAGCCCCCCAAGGATCTGGACAGGCCTTGCTGGGTTTCTCTACTCAGTCTACTAGTATTAGATCACACGCTTTATGTCCAAGCACATTTTGACACTGTTGTCCATGCTTCAATCATGTCTATGCAATGAAGTCTCCATAAAAGGGCCAAGAGGAGGCCGGGCACAGTGGCTCACGCCTGTAATCCCAGCACGTGGGAGGCCAAAGCAGGTGGGTAGATTACTTAAGCTCACAGGTTTGAGACCAGCCTGAGCTGGAGCAAGACCTCATCTCTAAAAATAGCTGGGTATTGTGGTGGACATCTGTAGTCTCAGCTACTTGGGAGGCTGAGGCAAGAGAAGCGCTAGAACCCAAGAGTTTGAAGTTGCTGTGAGCTATGACACCAAGGCCCACTACCAAGGCAACAAAGCGAGACTCTGTCTCAAAAACATAAAATAAAATAAAGTAAAGTAAAGTAAAATAGCATTTGAACTACTGAGGAGAAACAAAACAAAATACCCTTTTTTGACAGTCTCACTTTGTCGCCCTCAGTAGGGTGCTATGGCATCACAACTCACAGCAACCTCCAACTCCTGGGCTTAGGCAATTCTCTTGTCTCAGCCTCTCGAGTAGCTGGGACTACAAGCACCCACCACAACACCCACCTATTTTTTGTTGCAGTTTGGCCAAGGCCCTGCTTGAACCCACCACCCTTGGTATATGGGGCCGGCGCCCTACTCCTGAGCCACAGGCAGCGCCCACTACTCAGGAGTTTGTAAGCCAAAGATCTCAGACTTTAGTCAAATGGCAAAGGGGACACACATGAAGTAGCATTAAGAAAAATAACAGGCTCGGCGCCTGTGGTTCAAGTGGCTAAGGTGCCAGCCACGTACACCTAAGGGGCGGGTTCGAATCCAGCCCTTCCCGCCAAACAACAATGATGGCTGCAACCAAAAAATGGCCGGGCGTTGTGATGGGCACCTGTGGTCCCAGCTACTTGGGAGGCAGAGGCAGGAGACTCGCTTGAGCCCAGGAGTTGGAGGTTGCTGTGAGCTGCCATGCCATGGCAGCTTGAGGCTCTGTCTCAAAAAAAAAAAAAAAAAGAAAAATAACAGTATCATCCTCAGTATATGGAGCCGGCGCCCTACCACTGAGCCACAGGCGCTACCCAGCAAAACACCCTTTGTACAAACCAATAAACAGTTCTGCGAGCCCCTCTAGCAAATGGATTGAACCCAAAGAGGCAGGTAGTGGGAATGCTAACTTGAAGCCAGCTATTGCCAGGTTGACAGCCCCAAAAGTGAACCAAATTAAACTGAATTGGAGGACACCAATCGGCCTCTGCAGAACTGACTGCTTTCCTGGCCTTGTGAGAAGAAACTCTCCCATATCTGCTCACAGACGTCTCTGTGCTGATTGTTGTGTTGGAGAGCAGAGGAAAAACACAGTTTGAGTTCTTTTCCCCTCACACGAACTTATTTGGGAACAGAGTCTTTACAGAAGTAATTATGACATTATAGTTAAGATGAGGTCAGATTGAAGGACATGTAAACAGAGGCCTGCAGACGTATAAGGTGGCCATGTGACGACACAGGAGAGATGGGAGTTTTGCAGATGCCTCTGAGAACACCAGGACACGAGAAGCTGCGAGACAAGACCGAGACTGCAGACCGCAGAAAGGGTCTTCCCCCAGAGCCTTCAGAGCGGGCGTTCCTCTACCCCAGACCTTGATTTTAGACTCCGAGCCTCCAGAGCCCAGAGAGAACACACTTCTGTTGGTTTAAGTCACTGTGTTGGTGGGGATTTGTTACAGCAGCTCCTTACCCCGTCTGTGGTTACACACCAAACACTGTCAGCTCAGGGGATTGGAATCCAGGTCTGGAGCTCTTTGGCCACCCCCTATGCCCTGCTGCCTCCTAGAACCCCTGCCAGCTCCTGGCCCTACAGGTTGACAGCCCGTCCCTGTAGAAGACACTTTGTTCCCATAGAGCATCCATTCACTTCCTTCTTTCTGGTGAATGTTCTAAAACCATTCTTGGTAGTGGCTACCAGAAAACTCCACGTCATCTGGCTGCTAGCTGAGATAACATTAGCCCTGAGCTGGCTTTTCCCCTCTGGGGCTTGAAACATCCCACTGGGTGGGGACAGAAAGGGTCAAAGGTGAAGCAATTCCAGCTCCAGCCCTGGCTACAGGCCTCCACCCCCACCCCCATGCTGGGCCACCAGACCTTAGTTTACCGTCCCTTCCACGGGGCCACCACATGAGTGGCCAAGGGTTTGTCGCCAACACCTGTGTCCTGGCAGGTCCCATCAGGGCCTGAGGTCAGGCTGTGTCCTTCCTATCTCTGGCCCCCACCTCCCACCTCACTGGTTCCTTAGGGATGGCAGGGCCACCTGAAGGATCAGGGACAAGCCCCTGTACCCCCACAACCCTAGGGGGCTGAGAGGACAATATTGTAATCCTCTATCCCCGAGGGTCTCTACAAACATTTCTGCTGCTCAAGGCAACTCTAGGGAGCAGGGCTAGCAGCCTTTAGTTAAGTGCACATGAAGGCTGGGAGGTGGAATGATGTCCTCACACCTAAGGGCACGGCTCTGCCTCAGGAGGCTCCTAGGCACGAGAATAGGCCAGAAATAGTCCCTGAGAGCCTACTCATCCTAGGCACCCCCACAGCGGGCTGAGGAGGCCTATCTAGGGATCTGTGCCCAGATACCCTCCTCTGTCCTTTTCTGGAAAAAATGTCCTCCGGGAAAGACTCCTCCAGGAATCTTTCAGGCAGGGACAAGAAAGTGGGGGATAAAAAGAGAAACTGAGGGACAGTTCTCTGCTTTCCGTGAGACTCTCAGCTCTGGGCACACACACCCCCACCCCCACCTAAGTTGTCCACTTCATGACACCAGGTTCAGCCTTCTCTCCCGTCGCTCCTCACACCCCTGCCCCCCACTCCAGTTCTCACATTCGAGGGGATGATGTCCAGGCCTGGCTCAACCTCTGGAAGGATTTGATCAGGACCTGGGAGCCCTCCCAGCTCTGGCTTTAGCCCCATGGATGCAGGGGAGGGGTAGAAAGGCTTACCAGCTGCCTGCTCTGGGCAAGGGGTTCTGAGAGGTTCCTGGGCACTGGGACTGCTGCTTAAAGCTCTGGCTGGGTCACTACTTCAGTTCAGCAACAATGCCTTGGTCAAGGGGGAGGGCAGGCAGGGCCGTCATGCAGGTTTGCCAGGGAGGAAACCTGTGGTGCCAAGGTAGCCCGGGACAACTCTGGCTGCAGGGGAAAGTGAGAGGCTTTCCTGGTAGGTGCCAGGGTGAAGGGGGTCCAGGAATAGACAGGGTTTGGGAGGTCAGTGGGAGGTTAAGGGACTATGACATTTTGCTGTCCCCACCTCATCTCAGGGGTTCAACCCACATGACCTTTCCACTAAAGCACCCTGGCCCCCGTCTCTGGGCAGACAATGCCTAACCCAAAGAAAGAAGCCTGCCACCCCTCATATGTGCCCGCAAAAGGTCCCCCTTCACCCCTCCCATGCCCCTTCCTGCACACATGACTGGCCACCCCACCCTTGAAAGCTGGACGGTGCTCCTTGCCTGTAGGAGTGGGGGCTACAGCCCAGGAACAGTGAGGGGCCCAGAGATGGGGTGCAGACTGCAGAGGGGAGGAGTGAGACTCCCAGCAGGAGACCCTAGACTCCTGCTGAGGGACCTCCAGGAGGTGGGGACACCCCTTAAGCTAGGTGGGTCCCTAGCTCACCCTGGTGTCTGACTGAGCCCGCCCCCCTCCCCTTGTCAGGCAGGGCGACTGAAGCCAGGGGCAGATGCAGCCGGCCTGCTGCCAGCCTGCCCAGAGCTGGGTTTAACAGTTAACCTCACTCTCCATCCCGTTTATCTCCCAGGCAAGGGCCCAGTTCCATCCACCTACCCAGACCTGCTCCAAGCCAATCAGGGAGTGGCAGTAAATATTTGTCAATGCAGCAGTGTCCATGAAGGGTGGACAGGTCATTTACTACAATTGCCCACTGCAGGGGAGATTCCTGAAAGCAGGTGCTGGCACTACTTAATGCTGGCAAGGGCAGTAGATTCCCCACCCCGCCTGGAACGCTCTCTGCTCCACCAAAGCAACTTATTCCCGAGTCAGCACTGGGGCCAGAGGGCTGAGAGGTGCCAAAAGCCACTTTGTCCTGGCCAGGCTCAGCGTCTCGCCTGGCAGCTCCAGCGCCAGGTCCCACGCAGGCAGGGCCTCCTCCCGCGAGACCCCGGCTGAGCTCAGGAACCTCCTCGCACCTCCGGAGAGTAGCCTAGGGCCGGCGCCCAGCCCCGACTTGGCGAGGGCGGAGAGGGAGCGGAGCCCGGCGCGGGTAACCCCGCCCCCGCCCGACCCGCCTCTCTCCAGCTCCGCTCCAGCCGCGCGGCGGCCACGGGGGCGCGGCTGGGCCAGCGGGCTGGGCCCGAGACGGGCTCTGAGGCCGGGGCGGCACGGTCCCTAAGAGCGCCGGGTGCGCTGGCTCCGCGAGATCCAGTCCACGCTCTGCGAGCAGCAGCCCTAGCGCGCCCGGCAGCTGCTGCGCCTCCTGCGCCAGGCGAGAGAAGGAGCTGGCGGCCTGGGAGGGCTGGGGGCGCGGGGGGCGCCGGGGGCTGTAGGCTGCGGACCTGGAAGCTGCCGGGTGGCGAGGCGGAGCTGGCCTCGGGCCGGTTCTGAAGGTGGGACGGGCTGCAGCAGGTGGGGTCTCGTTTGGGCGAAAGCGCGGTGGCTAGAGTGAGGGTCGCTGGAGGACAGAGCGTGTGAAGGAGGGGGCTGCTGAGTGTGTCTGGGTTCCTGCAGTTTGAGGGGGGTTGTGTGTGTTGAGGGCGACCCCGGTCTGGAGCTAAGAGCCCAGATACAGGCCTAGGCAAAAAAGGAGGGAGGCTGGGAGGAGGGCACATGGGGTCAAATCATCTCCCATTAGGGGATGGTGGAAAGAAAGAGAACAACTTCCCCCTCCTCCAGGATGGGGGGAGGTATTGGACCCTGAAGGTGACAGCCCTGCTGGTCTGAATTAAGGGATAGGTGAGAAGGCACAGGGCTCGGTGGGAACACTGGGAACAGCCTCACCAGGTGACACCACCGCAGCCCAGAGTCACAGCATGCACCACCTGTCCTTGCAACAGACGCCTCTGCTCACTGAGTACACATACCCAGCATCTGTACAGAACAACACATCTGGGCAGCGACAGCTCTGGTCCCACACTCACCAGGTGTCCTAATCCCAAATCCCAGCCCTGGGTTGCTGTAGGAGACATGGGTGCTGGTCCTGGCATCACCACAAGGCAAGCTGCTTCTTTCTCTGTTCCCCTGCCTGACTGTCCCCATCCCCTGTAGCAGCTACTGCTACCACCTGCCCCATCCTGTGAGCTGAAATCAGCCACGCATATTTTGGACTGCAGAAGGTGGATGACTAGAGATACGGAAACTGAGGCATGAGGAGATGTGGTGAGCCCACAGCCCACAGAGAGAATGGCAGGCAAGCCAGAGGCACAGCCTAGCCTCCCAGCCCTTCTCCACCTGCTGCACCTGGTTTCCTTGCTGTGGGCTCAGCAAGCTGGAAAGGAGGAGCTGGCCCTTTAAGAGGAGCTGTCCAGACCAGCCGAAGGCAGGCTGGCAGGCTGCAGGCTGGGGCCCTGTTTGGGTCTGCCCAGGCTCACCAGCTACCCCTTCTTCTGGATCCTCCCTAACTGGCATCTGTGGCTTGGACCCTGTTGAGAATGCAAATACCAGAGCAGCACCAATCGGCCAGACGCCCAGAGGCACAGATCTCTGTCTGCAGTGACATCTGGAGCCCGAGGCACCAGTTGGGCATTTTAGCTGAGAAATATCAGGGAGAAGGGCCTTCAGAGACCGCTTAGGTCACCCCCTTCCATCCCAGAGGTTGGGATTGGAGGCCTAGCAAGGGACCTGTACTGCCCTATAACCCGCAGGACCCTGCACTGTGGCCCATGGACACTCTTGCTTGGCCTTTCTTCCTATGCCCATGTCACTCTTTGGCTTGGGGAGGGCCCACGCAGGGTCTGGAGCCCCTCCTGGCTGTGGTTACCCTGTCAGCTGTGAGTGTATTCTCTAAATGGACCCTCTAGAATGGAGTTCAGCCCCACACCAGGCCTGTGTGTTAGTAAGACAGGCAAAGACTGACAGGTCAGGGCAGGGGCCCAACACTGGGTCTATGTGACAGGTAGGAGAGGCTGGGCAAGGGGGCTGGCAGGCCAGGGAGGGCATCGGTCTCAGGCACTGGGAATTCTGAAACTCTGTAAATTGTGCATGAGGCTGATGTTATGCAACTCCCAGAGCATTGGTTGAGCTCAGGTGTGTTTCATTTGGTTTAGCCAGGGGTGAACTGAAGGAGGTGTTGGAAGGCTGGGAGCCCTGGATGGAAGCTGTTGGGGGGTGAGGCCTGACACTTGGCAGGAGAGGTGGGGAGAGAGAAGGAGACTAGTCACGTGAGCTGCGGAAGAGAGGTAGAGGGAAGACTGATTGGGTGATTCAGGGGCTTCTGGCTCCATTACCTAGAAAGATGGCCTTGGGTTGGGGCACAGGAAGCAAGGATAGCTTCAGGGTAGGACATGAACATGTTGCCTTTGGGACAGCTGAGCTGGGAGAGAGGTCGACCCCACAGGGAAGATCCAGACCTGTCAGCAAATAGACCATGGTTGCACCTCAGCAGAAGTAAGGGAAGGCACAGGCCCAGAGGGAATGCTGGCAACAGCAAGATTTGGGGGTCATAAGAGGTGTAGGGGACCCCAAAGAATCACCTCACCAAACCCCAACCCCAGAGAAAGCAAAGTGTCACAGCATGGCACTGCACCTCCAGGGAACTGGTCTGCCTCCCGGAGGTCCCCGAGGCACCTCCCACATCCTCACCTGAGGGGTCCATCTGCCGCTGGACAGTTGGCCCATCTGCCTATGGAGAAACTCCAGCAAGCCTCAGGGAGGAAGACAGAGAGATGGGAACAGGTGTGAGCTGCATCTGGATGGCTGAGATGGGGCCTGCGCAAGGGAGGGCCTCACCAGCTCATTCAACTCTCTCCACCACCCACAGGACCTGGGCCTGAGGTGTCCCTCCTTACTGACATTCTCTACAGGGACGTGGCCTTCTTGAACCTGGTGGACCCCATCTCCTATGACCTGCTGGGGAACCTGGGGCCTGCAGTGCCCTAAGAAGGTGAGGCCAGCAGGTTCAGGCCCCAAGCTGGGCAGTATGGTTGGCAGGGCCCAGGAAAGCCCAGGCTGGGGCCCTCCTGTGGCTTGCTTTGTAGATTTAGGCAGGTCACTGCCCCTCTCTGAGACTTGATCCCAGCTTCAGGGTATCAAGCTGGCCAGCAGCTACCGTGTGTGTGAGCTGTGCTTTGCTAGACTCTGAAAGTCATGTGTTTTCTGGCCAGTGGCACTGTGTGCCAGGCCTGGGGACCCAGGCAGGGGAGACTGTAGCTGGGCAGAAGTCATATGGGGACCTTGTGGGACACAGACTATTCTGACAAATCCACTAAACAACCTCGACTCTTAGTCAATTTCCTGGGCCACAAGAAAGCCGTTCTCAGCTGGAGTCCCTGTCCACTGGGCACTGTCCTATGTGACACCCCTGTGGATAGATGCTCGCTACTTTCCCTCCACAGCAGCCTGGGCCACAGCAAGTCTCTCCTCCTGCACCTGCAGCCTCCCCCCACAGCTGCACCTGCTGTGTGTCCTGCATGAGCATCTATACAGCTTCAGCATGCACAGCTGCGGTCAGCCACCAGCCCCAGGCCCCTTATCCTAGTGAGTCCCCACATGAAACAAGGCTGTCCCTGTCAGCTCTAAGGCCAGCCTGCAGCCATCAGAGTAACCACGGGGGCTTGCCACCGCTGTGTGCTGCATGTCCTGGGGCTGTTCACAGAGGGACTGGATAAAAGGACGTGCTGGGCAGTGGAGCATGCTCAGTGCCAGCTTGTGGAAGGCACACCCTGTGTTCTGCCCCAAGCTGGGCCTCTGAGAGCCCAGTGAGGACCTGAGAGCCAGGTGGTGGTGCTATAAAGCATGAACCCCCCAGCCCTGTCAGCCCAGACCCAGGCCCCACAGGCGCAGTCTCGCTGGGAGAGTGAGAGGAAGAAGAACGTGCTGACCTGGCTTGTTCCTACTCCCTGGGATTGGCGGCTGTGGAGCAGGGCTCCCTCGAGGGGCCTGGTGTGGCCTCCTCCCCCTGTGGCAAGTCCCCGAGGGATGCTGAGGGTGGGCACGCAGCCGGCTGATAGCCCGAGACGCTGGCCCTAGGCCTGAGGACAGGGAACAAGGGCCCATTGTCTGGGCTTCCTCCCGCCGGGCACTGCGGGCCTCGGACCAGCCTGTCCAGCTCCCAGAGGGCAGCCTCCCCTGGCTGTGTGCCAGCCATGGCCAGGGTGGGGGGTGAGAGGGGAAGGCCCGGTGGGCAGCTCAGTGATCCATGGTACACAGCTGTGCGCACACGCATACTTGGCTGCCCAAGCCCATCTCCCTGAGGCCCCAAGGGGGGCAGCAGGGGCTCAGGCTCACCCTGACAACACTGTCTGCCCACAGGACGATGATCTCTGGAAGTTCTCAGACAAGCTTTGCCAGTAGCTCGTCTACAACCTCACCCCTCATTCTAAGCAGCAGCGAGGGTCCAGCCTGCCCCAGAGGAGGACCCAGAGCTGGTCAGGGGAGCCCAGCCACAGCCCCTCCTCCCTGCCCTTCGGGGTCCCATCCCATGTTGACACTCTCCCCAAGATACCGGTGCCCGAAATGCTACACCACAAGGCCCTCAGCCGTGTCAGCACAAAGGCTCCAGCCCTGGAAGCCAGTATGGTCAGCATGGAGGTAGGTGCTTCCCAAGCCAGGCTGTGCTCTCCATGTGACCTCCTCCTACTTCCACAGGACAATTTTGCCTCCTGCATTCACAAATCCTTGGCCTGTCACAGGGTCTGGGCCCAGGGTGACCCTCAGGCATCCTCAGCTGAATCTTTGCAGCAGGTGGGGAGGCAGGGAGATTCTGGGCACAGGGAAGGACAGGCTGGGAGAAGCAAAGTGGCTTGCCCAGGGCCACACCCCACTCTGATTTTCCTGCAGCCCTTGGGAGTTCTTTGCCAATACCAGGCTGCCTGTAGCCAAGGCCTCTGTGTCCCTCTGATAGCTCACTCTGCTGTGGGCCTCTTGGTCACTCCATCTAAGAGTGACTCCATCCATGGAACCTCGCAGCACAGACTCATCCCAGAACTGGCCATCAGCACCTAGCTGGGAGCTGGCCTGGCGTGTCTACCCTGTCTGTCCAGGCTGAACCTGGAATCCTTGGGTTGTTCTCTGCCATGGCAGGTGAGGGCCCCGGAACATACTCACTGCTTAGTCCCCCAAAAGGCTCAGACAACAGGAGAGAGACCTAGAGCAGGGTGCAGAGGGCAGCTGGGACCCTCCTCAGCCTCAAAACTTCCCGTCCAGCTGAGAACCAGGGAGTTTCCCCCCAGGGCAGGCCTCATGCCACACCACCTTCCCCCTTGCTGCCTGAAAGTCATGGGGACCAGCCTCATGCCCTGTCCCCTTATAGGAAAGTTTTTCCCCTTACACTAAAGGACTTGACTTCTAATAGGGCAAGAGGGGGAAAAACCTGTGAGTTCAGGAGTTTGGAGACTCGGCTCCTTCCTTCGTAGAGGGTGGCCACGGAAGAGTTATTTCACCTCTCTGAGCATCAGTTTGCCCCTCTGTAGAATGAGATCATCATCCCTATACCCACCTGGGACTCTGCAGCTGCTCTGCTGGGTTGGTATAAAAATAAGTGGGATTAGGGCGGCGCCTGTGGCTCAAGGAGTAGGGCGCCGGCCCCATATGCCAGAGGTGGTGGGTTCAAACCCAGCCCTGGCCAAAAACTGCAAAAAAAAAAAAAAAAAAGAGTACCTAGAGGAAGGAGTACCATTTTATGTGAAGTGATCCAGGGAAATCTCACTAATGTGATGAAGAGAGGCCTAAAGGGAGGGCAGGGAGCAGTGGAACGCAGAGACCCTACGGGGTTGTGTGCTTGGCTTGTGTGAGGACAACATGGACATGAGTTTGGCTGACAGACCGAGAGGGGGAGAGTAGGTGATGAAGTCACACAGACACCCAGGGCTCACTGGGCCTATTAGTGATAGTAAAGACTGGCTTTTCCCAGAGTGAGATGGAGAGGCACTGTGATTTTGCCCACAAGAATAATGTAATATAACGTACATTTTGAAAGTCCTGTGTTGGGGCCAGACCGAGCGGGCAGGAGTGGAAGCAGAGAGACAATGTTAAAGCTGTTGCAGTGATCTAGCAGGAGGTGGTGGTGACCAGAGTGGTTGTGGTGGATTTGTGAGATGTGGTCAAAGTCTGAGTATGCATTTGAAGGTGAATGTAACAGGATTAGCTTGGGTTGTGGTTTAGAGGAGGAATCAGTGTTGACTGTAAGGTTTTTGGCTTGAACACCTAGAATAATGTAGTTTATTGAGATACAATTTAGTGATGATTCTGGTGGACAGGGATTTGGTAGAGGTGAGGTGGGGAAAATAGTTTGATTTTAGACATGCCAATTTTGAGATACTTATTAGAAAACCAAGTAAAAATACTGAGTAAGAAATTAGGCATTTATCTGGAGTATAGGGGAAAGTTTTGGGCTAGAAATATAAATTTGGAACTCATCAGAGTATAAGCACTGTATAAAGCATGGCAGTCCGTACAAACCCTTGAAGAGTGTAGATATAGAAGAAAAGAGATCTAAGAACTGGGGCCCCCCAGGGAGTAAAGGTCTGGGTTTAGGAGAGATTGGGAAAGGACTTGGAGAACACAAGAAAAGCCACATCTTGCAAGGAGTTCTGCTGTAAGTGGAGCTGAGAAACGGAGTAATAGCTGTGGGAAGTTGAGGGGTCGAGGGACGATCTTATTTTTTAAGATGGGAGAAGTTACAACATGTTTGCTGATGGAATGATTGATTAGTAGAGAATGCTTAATGGCATTTTACAAACTTCAGGGGCCTAGATGCTCTGCAGGTCGTTTTTTGTGCAGCAGTTAGACATGTGCCTCTGTGTCCCTCTGCACATTGTTCAGCTTTTGGGTGCATGTATGGTGGTAGTGAGTTCACTTTTCAGTCAGTTGGGTTAGCTTTCACCCTGATACTAAGACAGTTTTTTCCTGCACATGATAACTAATAAAAACTACTTCATGTCTTAAATTTTTTTTCCAGTCTAGGAAGTGCACTCTTTATTTGGTATTAAGAGGTTAAGGTGGGGTGGCGTCTGCGGCTCAGTGGGTAGGGCACAAGCCCCGTGTACTGAGGGTGGCAGGTTTGAATCTGGCTCTGGCCAAACTGCGAGTATTGTGGCGGTGCCTGTAGTCTCAGCTACTTGGGAGGCTGAGGCAAGAGAATTGCTTAAGCTCAAGGGTTTGAGGTTGCTCTAAGCTGTGATGCTACAGTACTCTATCAAGAGTGACATAGTGAGATTCTGTCTCAAAAAAAGAAAAAAAAAAGTTAAAGGGTAATTAGAGCATTGTAAAAGAATATGGTTATGGCTTTGGTTAGATGGTCCATTCCACCTTGGTATCCATTTTTAGTACAAAGGTATTTACTTAACATGGTTTATTGTAGGTTATTCTTTCTCCACAAGCTGTGACGTGTTTCATTTTTTCATTCAAATTAGTGTCAGGAAGAACCTAGAAATGTATAATGTTATACTTGAATAGAATATAAAACATAAATGTGTTAATTCTTTCTTTCCAACTCAGATTAAGAATTTCTTGTCAAGACGGGTGCTGATCATGTATTTTTTCAGTAAGGTAAGGATATGTAGTTATAACACTGGGCCTGGGGAGCGAGGAAATGAAATGTAAAGTGAAGTAGCAGAGAGGATGTGACTTATAAATACTCTATAGCTTAATCCCGGAAGCCAGAAAGCTTTGCGTAGTGCATCACTGAATCCCCATTTTAACCAGAGTTGCCCTAGACATGCATCTCACTTCAGTGCTTCTGAGGTTTGACTCCTGAGACTTGACTGCTGGCAACTGGGTGCTCTATATGCAGTGTGGGCCCCTTCGTGCAAAGAGAGCAAATCTCTGGCTGTCTAATGATTCATGGCTCATTGTCCTGCTTTATGACCAATTTGGTGAGAAATCTCAAACTCTTGCAGATGTTAAATTTGTGATAGATACAAAGTTGTAATTCTGGCCGCATATGAAAGGATTTTCCGACTTTGCCATCAGCTGCAGAAGCTAAAGATCGATTCCTGTTTTCACTGCCTAGTTGTATGTTAATTAATCCTCTGATGAGCAAAACCTTTGCCCATATGTAGTGGAAAGAATTGTTTTTCGTTTTTTAAATCTAACCTTTCTCTGCAGGTATTGCAGTATTAGCTAGTATTTCATTCACTCAATTAATGCCTTTAAGTTAATGTTTGCCTTGGCATCCGTTATCATTGTTCTCATTTGGCAGTTGTGCTCCTGAGGGAAAGAGCTGAGCAACCTGGATAGATACAGGCCACAGAGTCATTTCAATTCTTGAAACTACTTTTATGCTGTGGTGGAAGGGAAGAGCCATCCAGCTAGCAATTACCTTTGCCAAAAGTAGTCTCCTTTGGGACCCCAAAGAAGAAGATGTCTTGTCTTCCCCCAAGAGAAGAGGGGTTGCCTGAAGTTTTACTTCAGTGCTTGGTTTCATTGCTTGGAAGAGAACCCACCTTGAGTGACTTATGTGTGCCACATTCTCTCTCAGTTAAGTTCCCTCATTCAGTTCTAACAGCATTCCTGTGAGATGGGTCTTTTTGTCCTCATTTTCCTGTTAAGGAAATCTGAGGCTCAGAGGGGCCAAGTAGCCAACCTAAGGGCACATAGCCAGGAAGGGGCAAAGCAGGTGCTGCCCAGGATTGCCTTTTTCCTTGGAAGTGAATAGCTGCTTTTGATTCTAATTTTGTAAGTGGATCTGTTGTATGACAAGGAGTTCTAGACACTGCTATTTGATATTGAGAAATGTAATTTAACAGGCTTATTATGTTGTACTTAATAGGCCAGAATTTGTTTAAATGGGCCAGTTGTTGTTCCACAGTCTGATATGAAAGAAGTTTAATATTGGCGCCTGTGCTCAAAGGAGTAGGGCGCCGACCCCATATGCCAGAGGAGGTGGGTTCAAACCCAGCCCCGGTCAAAAACTGGGAAAAAAAAAAATTTAGGTGATTTTTCTTTAGAGTGGGGTTGAAGGTAGATAATTTAAGAGATAATAAGTATTTGGGCAGTTCTTTTGTTTTAAAAAGAGCTTTCTTATTCTTTCAGTTATTTATTATTATTTTAATTTTTTTATTAAATCATAAACACATAGATCACGTATACATTTATGCATTTATGGGGTACAATGTGCTGATTTCATATAGAATTAGGAGCGTTTATATCACACTGGTTAATATATACCTCATCTCATTTACTTAATTGTTGTGTTAAGACATTTATACTCGGCTCAGCGCCTGTGGCTCAAGTGGCTAAGGCGCCAGCCACATACACCTACGGTGGCGGGTTCGAATCCAGCCCGGGCCTGCCAAACCACAATGACAGCTGCAACCAAAAAAATAGCGGGGCGCTGTGGCAGGTGCCTGTGGTCCTAGCTACTTGGGAGGCTGAGGCAGGAGACTCGCTTGAGCCCAGGAGTTGGAGGTTGCTGTGATGCCATAGCACTCTACCCAGGGGGACAGCTTGAGGCTCTGTCTCAAAAAAAAAGACATTTATACTCTATACTTAATAGATCTGACATGTACCCTCGTAGAAAAGAGCTTTCTTAACCATTTGTGATCTCTTATACTAATCCTCTGAGGTGAGTTGACCATGTGTAATTGTTATTTTAAGTAAGAAAATGAGGCACATAGAGATTTAGAGACTTGGCAGGGATCACACAATAAATTTTTTTTTTTTTTTTTTTTTTGAGACGGAGCCTCAAGCTATCCCCCTGGGTAGAGTGCCATGGCATCACAGCCCACAGGCGCCCGCCACAACGCCTGGCCATTCTTTGGTTGCAGCCATCATTGTTGTTTGGTGGGCCCAGGCTGGGGATTCGAACCCGCCACCTTAGGTGTATGTGGCTGGCGCCTTAGCCGATTGAGCCACAGGCGCCGAGCCGATCACACAATAAATTAATGGCAGAATGCTTTATTATAGTTAAATCAAGAATTATCAAGCTAAATGTAAGAATTTATATCAGATTTTAATTCTTGAGAGGCAACTGTCAAGTTTTATTTTGTTGTTACAGTCTGCATATTTGATTAAATGAAATAATAGTTTCCGCCCAGGGGAACTTAAATGTTTTTGTTTTATTTATAGCACCCGGAGGCCTCCATTCAGGCTGATTTTTCAGATGCCCAAATGCATATTTGGGCATTAGAAGGTAAGCAGTCTTAGAACAGTAACTACAGTTCTAATTATTTGTTAAATGTTGAAGTACAGTCCCATCACAGAAGGTTAATTCTTGGCTTTGATTTCAATCTTTGTATTTTCAAATACATTTTTGTATCTTTGCTTTATATCGAATCATTTCTTAAAGAAATTTAGGTATACTCTGATACGGGCACATTTTGTCTTATATGTAAGTAGGGAAATTGAACCTGGTATTAGCTTTCTCTATTCAAAAAAAAAAAGACAAATAAGTTGTTTTTAATTTATGTTAACTTATACTAGATATTTAAACTTAGTTGTTAAAGAACTATTTCTTTTCCCCTCAGAGACTCTGCCTTCTGAGTGCCTAAGAGATACCTAGAAAAGCCTTTCCTGACCACCTTCTGAGAAAGAGCCTCCTCAGAACTGTCACTCTACTCCCTGACCACGCTTGTTCTTTCTACTACTTTTAACTACCTAACAAAATCATTCAAAAGATGATATTCTTCCTCATAGAACTTAAAGCAAGAGACATTGTCATTTTAGTCATGACTAATGGAGTTAAGCGCTTTTTCTGTTCCTATTCTGATCTTGTGCCCGTTTTTATAGTTATTGCCCTGCTCCCTCTCTTATTTGTAGTTCTTTCTATATTGAGAATATGAATCCTTCCTCAAATAGATGTATTACAAATAGATTTGCCTAATTTTGTTTTGTTTTGTTTTTGAGGCCGAGTCTCACTATGTCACCCTTGGTAGAGTGCTGTGGCATCATAGCTCACAGCAATCTCAGACTCTTGCCTCAGCCTCCCAAGTGGCTGGGACTACAGGCACCCACCATAACACCCAGCTATTTTTTGTTGTAGTTGTCATTGTTGACCTGCCAACTACAGTGTATGTGGCTGGCACTGTAACCACTATGCTATAGGCGCCGAGACAGATTTGCCTGATTTTTATTTACTTTTAATTTTTTTTTTCCTTTCCCCTTGAGGTCTGTCTCACTTAGTAGCAGCATCCTTTACAGAAGACAGATTTGGAGTTGTCCAGACTACACTACCAGCTATCCTTAATACTTTGTTGACACTGCAGGAGGTAAGCAATCTGTGGGTTGAACGGAGGTAGAGGTCATCCTCTCCCTGCCTTCCAACCCACCTCGTAGTTTCTGTTTGTTTCTTTTATTGAGTAACAAACATATTAAAAGTTTAAAAAATGATATTACTATGACCCTCAGGAAATAACTATCTAAAAGACAGAAAATAAGAAAACTTTTAATTTGTTTATAAAAATTTTATAGAAACAGAAAGTGAACATATACTAAACCTATAGGATATGCCTCTGGTATTAAACAGATTATTTAGGATATTGCCATTGTGACTAGGGATGTAAGTTTGAATCTTTACATAATTTGTAGCTACTGAAAGGGCGCTGTAATTAGATTACCCCTGCACATTAGTGCACTATTGGCTAGAGGGCCAAGAGCTGAGGCCAGTGCATGCCCCACAGGAGGCTGGATGGTTAGTTTTAACTGTCAAGTCTTTTTAGTCCTAGACTTAAAAATAGACAATAAAGCACCTGTTTCTTGCGTTGGAGTAGGCTTCCTTTCCTAATGTCACATTGGGTGACATACTTTATGGCACCCTATAATATGAATGATGTGTTACATAGGAAGTGCGAATACTGAGTGCCTGAGGCATTTAGAAGTAGCAGCTGGGGGCAGTGGTGGACTTTCTGGAGGAGAGCGCCAGACTAGGCTTGACGGGTAATTGTTGCTGTATCTTTTAGTCTTGGGAAGCCATTAAAGATGTGAAGAAAGGCTTGGCGCCTGTGGCTCAAGTGGCTGGGGCACCAGCCGCATACACCTAGGGTGGTGGGTTCAAATCCAGCCTAGGCCCGCCAAACAACAGTGACGGCTGCAACCAAAAAATGGCCGGGTATTGTGGCAGGCACCTGTGGTCCCAGCTACTTGGGAGGCTGAGGCAGGAGACTCGCTTGAGCCCAGGAGTTGGAGGTTGCTGTGAGCTGTGATGCCACAGCACTCTACCCAGAGGGACAGCTTGAGGCTCTGTCTCAAAAAAAAAAAGATGTAAAGAAAAAGCATGTTTCACTGTTCCTTTCTTCAAAAGTCAGTTCATTTTACCCTTTACAGTAATTTTTCTTTTAAGTTTTTGTGCCCACTTTCTCACACATCTTGAGACGTATATTCACGTGGATAGTGTTAGCATTTGTACTCTTTTCCAACTACCTTTCTCTAAGGAAGTAGTTTCATAGTATTTCCCCACAGCTTCTAGTACATGCCTTTTCTAGCCACACAATGGGGTAAGCGTGGTTTGGGTATGGTGTTGGTGCTTATTAACAGTTGGTTTTTTACTGCTCTGGCAGTGTAGCTTAAAATAAAATAAGAGTAACAAAATAATTTTTTTAGTCTACAAAGTGATTTCATATCATTATTTTACTTGGTTTTCATGACTGTCTTGTGAAGTAAGCAAGATGGAGTTATTTTGGCCTTTTGTACACATGAACGAAACTTACACAAGTCATAAGTCTCAGAGGTGGCACAGCGGGAACTTGAACCGGGTGGATTGCAGGGCATGGCCAGTAGAGTAGACCAGGAAAAGCCCAAGATCCACATCCCTTATTCTTTCTGAATGTGTCTACCATCTTGTTCTGGTTTTTTCCCCTTGCATGTTATTCTTTCTTCAGAGAGAATGGTTCTTTTTCCTTAGAATTGTGGCTCAAACTTTTTAGACCATCGACTATAGCAGTGGTTCTCAACTGGTGGGTCATGACCCATAGGAACTCTATTAAAGGGCCACAGCATGAGGAAGGTCGAGACTTAAGAATATATATGTGTATGTAACGAAACAAAAGATTCTGGAATAGTATTTACCTTTTACTATGTGCAGTGCATCTTAATATTTTCTATTCCATTTAAATTGCATTTAATTTTTTTTTTTTTTAGAGACAGTGTCTCACTTTATCTCCCTCGGTAGAGTGCTGTGGCAGCGTCACACAGCTCACAGCAACCTCCAACTTCTGAGCTTAGGCGATTCTCTTGCCTCAGCCTCCTGAGTAGCTGGGACCACAGGCACCTGCTACAACACCTGGCTATTTTTTTGTTGCGGTTTGGCCGGAGTATGTGGGGCCAGCACCTTAATCACTGAGCCATAGGCACCACCCTATTCCATTTAATTTTTAAAAATGCTGATTAACATTCATTGTATTGATTTCATAAAGATCACACTGCCCAAGAAGTATTTTGTGCCAGAATTACTCTGTTCTTACCTCCCTCCCACCAAAATTCTTAGTTCTTCTTGATCATTGATTAGAAGGAAAGCAGTCTATTTAATTGTTTGATTGTCGTCTATTTGATTGTTAGGAAGATAAGCATTACAGGTTTTTTTTTTTTTGCCGGGGCTGGGTTTCAACTCACCACCTCCAGCATTTGAGCCATAGGCACTGCCCCAGCATTACAGATTTTTTATGCTGCTATAACAGAATACCACACACTAGGTTATTTATTTATTTATATTTTTGGAGACAGAATCTCACTATGTTGCCCTCACTTGAGTGCTGTGGCATCACAGCTCACAGAAAACTCTTGGGCTTAAGTGGTTCTCTTACCTCAGCCTCCCGAGTAGCTGGGACTACAGGTGCCCACCATGATGCCCAGCTACTTTTTGTTGCAGTTGTCATTGTTGTTTAGCAGGTCCAGGCTGGGTTCGAACCTGCCAGCGTATGTGGCCGTTGCCCCAACCACTGAGCATGGGTGCCGAGCCAGAGTAGGTATTTATAATGAACAGAAATGTATTTGGCTCACAGTCCTAGAGGCTGAGAAATCTAAGATGAAGGGGCTGCCTCTGGAAAGGCCTTCTTGCTGGGTCATCACATGGTAGAAGGTTACTTGGCCAGGAGAGTGAGAGATCCAGCACACAGCGCAAGCCTTTTTATAAACAGCTTAACTCATTCATGAAAGTGGGGTTCTCCTCACCTTGCAGCACGGTATCACTAGGGATCAAGTTTCTAGTACATGCTTTTGAGGGGACAAATTCAAGCCATAGCAGGCCCTGTTTACTATGAAACAGAGACGTTGGAATGGAGGATACTTTTCATAGAGAGAGTAGAATGAGGTAAAGAGGCCTGTTTGGGGGTGTTAGGAAGAAGTAAAAGGAATAAAGAATAGGGCCAGTGACTTGGTAGTTAGCTCCTGAGTGTAAAAGCTGCTCTTAGCGTGAGGCTGGTTAATGCCTGTTTCCCCCAAGCCATGTCACAGCCTTTTGGTTGTGTTCTGTAGTCATCAGATTCTGCAGACCGCCTCACAGTCTGTCTTTCTCCACTTCACATTCTGAGATCTATTGTAATAAATGATTCAGTGTCTACACGGATAGTCTTTCCCACACCCTGGCTGCAGGGTTGCTTGACTTCTTCCTTACCCGTTGGTATAATTGGCAGTCTGGGACTATCACCTGGCCCTCATTATCCCCTAAAAACTCTCCCTACAGAGCTTGAAACTCCAAGGTTTCTAATCTCAAAGATCCCTTTGTCAGTCTGATGAAACCCATGAACTGTTTTTCTCAGAATAATGTTCTTAAACACATAAAATAAAGTACTTAGGATTAGAAAGAAAATCAGTTACAATATAATTGAAATACAGTTATCAAGAAGTTAAGTTTGTGATATGGCAGTATGTACTTTTTGCTGGGTGTGGTGGCTCATGCTCATAATCAGGGGTCCTCAAACTTTTTAAACAGGGGGCCTCACTGTCCCTCAGATCATTGGAGGGCTGGACTGCGGACCCCAGGACGAGTTGGCTGCTAAGCAGGACTCAGGCAGTGGCGGCAAAAAAACCTGGCAGGCCAGATTAATGTCCTAGGTGGGCTGCATATGGCCTGCAGGCTGTAGTTGAGGACTACATAATCCTGGCTCATAATCCTGGCTACTCAGGAGGCTGAGACAGGAGGATTGTTCAAGACCAGCCTGGGTGGCTCAGTGCCTGTGGCTCAAGTGGCTAAGGCACCAGCCACATACACCTAAGGTGGTGGGTTTGAATCCAACCCGGGCCCCCCAAACAACAATGATGGCTGCAACCAAAAAAATAGCTGGGCATTGTGGCAGGCGCCTGTGGTCCCAACTACTTGGGAGGTGGAGGCAGGAGACTCGCTTGAGCCCAGGAGTTGGAGGTTACTGTGAGCTGTGATGCCACGGGACTCTACCCAGGGGGACAGCTTAAGGCTCTGTCTCAAAAAAAAAAAAAAAAAAAGACCAACCTGGGCAACATAGTGAGACCTTGTCTCTAAAAAAAAATTTTTTTAAAAATTAGCCAGGCACAGTAGTGTTACCTGTAGTCCTGGCTACGGAGGAATCTGAGGTGGGAGGATCATTTGAAGCCAGGAGTTTGAGACCAGCATGGGTGATATAGTATGATACCATTTCAAAAAGAAAAAAAAGATCAGTAAGTGAGTCTAGTAACTCATCATTTTGAAGTAATTACAAGACAAATAGTGTTTGAAGGGAATTGCAAAGTATGAATGTGATATGAAGATATTTGTGATTCCTCTTGTTGACAGTCACAGGAACTGCTAATGTGACTAGGATTTGTTTTTTATATTTGCAGTTGAAGGAAATACCAAATTTTAATTGGAGCTTAGTGAAGGTGACCGTGTAATTTTTATCCGCCAGTTTGTCCTGCCTGAATTTTATCCAGAGATTCACGGACCCGTTGTAGGAGCCCAGGTTCCAAGGACAGCCGTCTCACGCCCTTGCTGCTTTTGGAAAGTTTCTTTGATCTTACCAGTAGTTCCAGTTCCTTTTCCCATGATCTTTTTCTTTCAGCTTCCATGGTTATATATTTATATGTCTTAACCTACCCAGATTAGATTAGACCTTAGAGTCTATCATTTGAACTACTTTATTATAGATTCCTTCAACTCATCCCCAAGTCCTTCAGATGCACGTGTGGCTTAACCCCAAGGGGTCAAGCCTATATCCACCCATCCTCTCATCTGTCCCTCTGCCTTGGCCTTGCTTCAGGCTCTTGGTGTTCCTGTCCAGAATTATTTCTCTGGCCTCTTGCCCCTGCTATTAACTGTGATCCTTCATGTACTGATTGTAGCCGCTCTGCTCTTACTCTGCTCTGCTAACGATGATGTTAGCCGTGATGGAGTATTCCGTTTAACTCCCAAATACTATCTTATTTTCTTTTTTTAGAGGCAGAGTCTCACTTTGTCACCTGGGCTAGAGGGCTGTGGTATCAACCTAGCTCACAGCTCCTCAAGCTCCTGGCTTAAGCCATCCTCCTACCTCAACCTCTTGACTGGTTGAGACTATAGTTACCTGCCACCATGTGTGGCTAATTTTTTCTATTTTTAGTAGAGACAGGATGTTGCCCTTGTTTAGGCTGGTCTGGAACTGCTGAGATGAAGAGATCTTCCCACCTCAGCCTCCCAGAATTCTAGGATGATCTTCTTTTCTTAACCTAACTCTAACACTGTGTATGTACCTTCTCTTTCTTTCTTTGCCTAGGACGTATTTATCTACTTTTGTCTGGCTGGGCTCTCTAACTCCCATCTCAACACTGTCTTGTCTTTATTGACTTTTATTATCTTGTATTCAAATTAGCCATAGTAGAGGCCAGGACTTTGTCTCATCTCTGTATTCTTGGCAAATGGCAAGCATTTATTAATGCTTGTTGGATGGTTGCTGGGCTGCTTCATTTCTGGCTCACTGGGCAGAGGGTTCCTTTCTGGGGCCACAGTTGAGTGACAATTCTGATGTACTGGAGGGATTAAAATGATCCCAAACTGTCCTTTCATTTTGAGAAGCTGGAATGTGATGTGACTCATATGAGCCCTGTTGTATATGTTTTTGGTTTTGTATTTTTTGATCTAGAGGGGATACTTAGTGAAACTGTAATTTAAGACAAGTTGTACAATGCTGGCTTCTGAGTGTTACTAAGGAACAATTGTGTGGAACTATACCATCCTTTTGTTTTACTTTTCAGTATCATTAACATCAGCCATTTCACTGTGAATCATTAAAGGTAAATGTGAAAAGCAAGGGAGTTTTTCACTTTTCAAACCGTTCAGAGGGCAAGGAGTGGAGTGATGGATATTATATATATGTATGTGTATATAAATAAAAAAATTTTTTTTTTTTTTTTGAGGCAGAGTCTCACTTCATTGCCTCTAGTAGAGTGCTGTGGCATCATAGCTCATAGTAACCTCAGACTCTTGGGCTCAAGGGATTCTCTTGCCTTAGCTTCCCAAGTAGCTGGGACTACAGGCATCTGGCTATTTTTAGAGACAGGGGTCTTGCTCTGGCTCAGGCTGGTCTCGAACCTATGAGTTCAGTTGATCTACCTGCCTCAGCCTCCCAGAGTGCTGGGATTACAGGTGTGAGCCGTCGCGCCCGGCCTGGAGTAATGTATATTCTAGAACAGCGGTTCCTACCAGTGGCCAGGCTGTCCTGGAAGATCATGTTTATTACGTGGAACTCTTGAGTCCAATGTTGCTGTCGTCTGAATGATTGTTATGTGTTTAACATGTTTGCAGCTATTTCTCAGAGGTTTCTACATGCTGTTTTGACCAATTAAAATACACATTCATTTGAAAGCATTACTGATTTCATGGTAGTTACTTCCTCTATCAGTGGATGTACAACAGCTATGATTCTGTGATAGTCCACAATATTTGTTGTTGTCTCTAAAAGGGGTCCCTATATATAAAAGGTGGGGGACCAGAATGGTATTTTTATAATTAAAAGTTTTTAAAAATTGTGGTAAATTTACCATTTTATTTTTATTTATTTATTTTGTGCTGGTTTTTTATTTATTTAAAAATTTACCATTTTAAACATTTTTAGTGTACAGTCCTGAGGCAGTAAGTATATCCACGTTATTATGCAGTAATTACCACTATCCATCTCCTTTTCATCTTAATTTTTAAATATATTTTTAAACTTATTTATTTTTTGAGACAGAGTCTCACTCTGTGTCCTAGGTAGAGTGCTGTGTTCATAGCTCACAGTTACTTCAAACTTTTGGGCTCAAATGATCCTCTTGCCTCAGCCTCCCAAGTAGCTGGGACTATAGGTGCTTGCTATAATGCCCAGCTAGTTTTTCTATTTTTAGTAGAGATGGGGTTTCACTTTTGCTGAAGCTGGTCTTGAACTCCTAAGCTCAGGCGATCCACCTGCCTTGGCAGGTGGTAGGATTACAGGTGTGAGGCACTGTGCCCAGTCCCCTTTTCATTTTTGGAATAATGTTTTACATTTTTTGAAAGCTTTATTTTCTTTGACCAAGCCATTGTCATCTTGGTCTAGGTCAGCCTTGCCTCATCATCTGAAAGTCAAATTTTTATCTATTTGAAATATTGACTCTGTGCCTGTAGCTCAGCCTGTACACCAGGGCTGGCGGGTTTGAACCCAGCCTGCGTCTGCCAAACAACAATGACAATTACAAAAAAAAGAAGATAGCTGAGCATTGTGGAGGGTGCCTATAGTCCCAGCTACTTGGGAGTCTGAGGTTGCTATGAGCTCTGATGCTAAGGCACTCTATCGAGGGTGACATAATGAGACTCTGTCTCAAAAAAAAAAGAAATATTGAAGTTTACCTTTATGCCATTAACAGACCCATGTGTCCAGTATTAATTATCAAGCAGTTAGCATGTGATAAGATGCAGAATAGAAAAAGGCAGACATGGTTCCTGCCCTCCAGGAGCTTACAGACTGTAAGCTGTAATCATACAAAAAATTAATTTGTGATAAAGGGACATAGTAGCACAGTTGCCGGAAATGTAGGATGATCAGGTGAATCTAAGCTAATCTTGCAAATGGGGAATAGAAAGAGGGGTATGAGGGCATTAAAGAATTCCTCAAGAATACAGGAGTTAGAAGGAAGAATGTGGAAAAAGAAAGGAATATTCTTGGGGGTCAGAGCTATGAATTTGGCAGCCTAGCGATCTTTGACCAAGTTCTAGAAGTCAGAATCTATTCTTTGTTTCTCTAGAATCCCTTACCTAACGTTTGTGTAGTATTCCAAAAGAAATGCTTTTGAAAGCGTTTTCATAGCAATGCTGTGAGGTTAGAAGGAGGCTGATTTTGCATACTGGAGTTTCTCTCAGAAAGATGATAGCTATTTGTGTGACTTATTCATGATCATACCCAGTAAATGGTTGAATCTGAATCAAAAATCAAAATTAGAGTACCCCAAGTCCTTGATAGTCCACCCAGTTTCTGTGCCTAGGAGACAGCAGCAGTAAATAGATGCATAGTTCAAATTTAGGTTATTCATGTGCTGTCTTCATAATTTTTGTCATAACTGTATTATTACCACATGCTATTACCATAATTTATCATTTACCCTAACTTTTGTTTACTTAATATTTTAAGTCATCTCTTTTTTTTTTTTTTTTTTTTTTTTGAGACAGAGCCTCAAGCTATTCCCCTAGGTAGAGTGCTATAGCATCACAGCTCACAGCAACCTCCAACTCCTGGGCTCAAGCGAGTCTCCCGCCTCTGCCTCCCAAGTAGCTGGGACCACAGGAGCCCGCCACAACACCTGGCTATTTTTTCGTTGCTGCCGTCATTGTTGTTTGGCAGGCTGGGCTGGATTTGAATCCACCACCTTAGGTGTATGTAGCTGGTGCCTTAGCCACTTGAACAATGGGCGCTGAGCCAGTCATTTCATTTTTTTTTTTTTGAGACGGAGCCTCAAGCTATCCCCCTGGGTAGAGTGCCATGGCATCACAGCTCATAGCAACCTCCAACTCCTGGGCTCAAGTGAGTCTCTTGCCTCCTCCTCCCAAGTAGCTGGGACCACAGGTGCCCGCCACAACGCCTGGCTATTTTTTGGTTGCAGCCATCATTGTTTGGCAGGCCCGGGCTGGGGATTCAAACCCGCCACCTTAGGTGTACGTGACTGGCGCCTTAGCCAATTGAGCCACAGGCGCCGAGCCAGTCATTTCGTTTTTAACATAAATTTTACTTAAAAAGACATATTATATCACTATCATAAAAGGAAAACCAGTTTGATTTGCTACAAATTGAATGCATCTTAGTCCCTTATCTCTAAACTTACCCTAATTTCAGAATTCAGATGTTTTTGAATATTAAAAATGTAACATTGTTTGTATGTATGTGTGTGTCTGTCTCTATATAATACATATATCGTATACTACATAGCACTCTATCTGAGGTAGAATCACACTAATCAGATACACTAATACTTTTCTCTAGTGAAATGTCTGAATATTCCTATTAAGTGGGATAAAGACTATTAATAGCCTGTATAAGCTGCAGTTGAGTTTTATTGCTAGATGAGGCCAGGTAAGGTCAGATTTTGCCACCAGAAAACATATGTACATCTTTTCTTACGACATCACATCCCTTAGAAAAAAAGTTACAAGAGTTTTTTGTTTTCAGGGCTTTTTTGCTTTCAGAATTGAGGATAAGGCAGTTAATCTGAGAAAAGCCAATAATTCTAAATCCTAGCTGAAGTCCGCAAACCTGAGGCCTGTTTATCCTTTGTTGTAAATGGGGCTCATGTGAGATTAGTGAGGGAATTAGCTCCACATTGACACTTCTGCTTGATTTAGCTCTTATACCATTAAGATCTGTTGAACCTCATTTACTTTTTGCATTTCTTTTTTGAGCAGTTCTATTTGCAAAGACTGATATTTTACGACTTTTTATTAAGAGGTGGGGACTTGTTCTGTTGCCCATGCTAGAGTGTAGTGGCACAGTCATGGCTCATTGGAACCTCTAACTCCTGTGCTCAAGTGATCCTCCCACCTCAGCCCCCTGAGTAACTGGGATTACAGGCACAAGCAACCATGCACAGCTGTTTTTATGACTTTTATTCTTTTCTAGAAGTCTTTAAAAGAACAAAGGAAGAAATTACAAAAATTCATTCTTTTGCAATTACTCATGTAATTGGGCCCTTTTAAAATCTAAGGCATATTATAGGTCTTAGTGATTTTACATTTTCATAATCTTAAAACAATTTACTACTTGATCATTCTAGGAATTATTTCATTATTACCCATCAGTTATTCCCAGGTTTGGTAAAAAGACTACTAAGAAAGCAGAAGAATGATGAAATCATAGTGTATTGCATGATTTTTCAAGAAAAACTACGTAAGAAGTCTTGACTCACATCTTTGTAGCCTTTTTAAAAAGCGCCTTGATTGAATATAGTTGATAATTCAGCATTTAAAAAATTTTCCACCAACATTGGTAAAGGAAGAAAACTTTAATATGCGAAAATAATTATTTGGACACATCAGAAGATGAATGTGAAGAGAAAGCAGGCTCCAGGCCAGCTCTATCCAATAGAAATAGAATGCGGTTTCCTATATAGTGCAGTCTGCCTGTGTAACTCGGTATTTTCTAGTAGAGGCAGTAGCCAAATACAGGTGAAATTAATTTTAATAATGTATTTCAGTTAACCCAGTATTTATTTTAAATACACAATTTTAGTGTCATTTTATCATATAATCAATATAAAATTACTAATGAGGTACTTTATATTCTTTTTTCACACTAAATCTTTGAAATCTGGTGTATATTTTTCGCTTTATAGCATATCTCAATTCAGACCTGACACATTGCATTTGCTCAATAGCTCTGTGTGCCCACTGCTTACCGTATTAGATGGCATAGCTCTAGACCATGGGTCCTTAAACTTTTTAAACAAGGGGCCAGTTCACTCTCCCTCAGACCATTGGAGGGCCAGACTACAGGCCCTGGGATGAGTCGGCTGCTAAGCAGGACAGGTGCTGGTGGCAAAAATACCTGGTGGGCCGGATAAATGTCCTAGGCCAGCCGCATGTGGCCTGTGGGCCGCAGTTTGAGGACGCCTGCTCTAGATTTTAATGATGTGAGTGAAATTGATCATATAAGGGGAATTTCAGACCATGACTCTTTAGATGATAATATTACAGATATTTTCTTAAATTCAAGAATTGATGACAGAATACTACATTTTGGTTTTTTTGTTCTTTTTTGTTTTGGAGACAAGAGTCTCACTATGTTGCCCTCGGTAGAGTGCTGTGGCTTCACAGCTCATAGCAACCTCAAACTCTTGGGCTTAAGCGATTCTTTTACCTCAGCCTTCTAAGTAGCTGGGACTACAGGTGCCCACCACAATGCCCAGCTGTTTTTTTGTTGCAGTTGTCATTGTTGTTTTAGCAGGCCTGGGTCAGGTTCGAACCTGCCAGCCTCAATGTATGTGGCTGGCATGTTACCCACTGCACTATAGGCACCGCCCAGAATACTACATTTTTAAGAAGAAAAAGAAAAGGAAATGTGTGGCACACTCAATTAGTAAGTTACCCAACAGGGAGGACTCATCCTACAGTATATGTAACAGTTCATGTACCAGTGTTCCTTCATCTTCTGTGATGCCCATGCACTAAAATTTACTTTATACAGTCCATAAGGGGATAAATGCTGAACGTAAGTGTGTGCGTATATATGAGGTCAGATGATTAAGTTCATGAACTTAGCCTAGAAAAAGTGCTACCCATCTCATTGCTGAATATCTGCGGTCACCTTTGAAGTTCTGCCCTTGGGAAACTATGCAGCAATGCCAGCACCTAGTCCACTCTTCAGAGCAGTTTTGGAACTTTTTTTCTGGAATGGCCATCAGAGCTGTTAGTGTATGAGATCTGTCAGTTAAGTTCATAAACTCATCCTAGAAATACGGCTTTGGAAGGTGGAACAGGCATTGGTGCAGAGCTGCCCAAGGGCAGTACTTCAAAGGAGACTGGTGACGATACTCAGCAATGAGGAGAGTAGCACTTTCTCTGGGGTGTTTGTGAACTTAGTTGTCAGGTTTTGTATATAATAAAGACATCCATCATGTATTAGTTTATATACCTTCCTCCTAAGTAGTCCAGTTGCCCGCCAGTTAGATACTAGAAGGCTCCTCCAGGAACTCTGGCCAATCCAAGAAGGAACACCTGAAGTAACTGAGTTGAAGTTCACCCCGCAGAAGTCCACGCGGCTCTCCCGCAGTGAAGCTGCTGTCAGTCCTCAGCTGTGCACCCAGAACTTCTGTCTGCTCTCAGGCGGTCCTACTTGTAGTCTTGAGCTAAGATCACCAGAGTTCTGAGGGAAGTATCCAATGAGAGGATAGAGACCAAAAAAAGCAAAGAGGGAAAAAGCAGCTTAGAAAAATCTGTGAAAAGCAAAAAATCCCAAAAGCTGTCATCAGAATCCTCAAAAACCAGAGAGGATATCGTGTCCTTAAATTAAAAATGGGATGCTAAAATAAACACGCAGGTGACATAAAGGAGCACTTGAAATTAAAAACATGATGGCAGAAATAATTGTTTTTCTTTTTAGTTCTTTTGGTGGTTACATTATAACTATAAATAATGTGTGTAGTAGATTAACATACTGCATCTTCACATCTCTCTCCTCAGTGTTGCTGTGTCATTTAAAAATTATATTATTTTGGCTAGGCACAATGGCTCATGCCTATAATCCTCGCACTTTGGGAGGCCAACATAGGGGAATTGCCTGAGACCAGGAGTTGAAAACCAGCCTCAGCAACATAGCAAGACTGTTTCTACAAAAAAATTAAAAATGTAGCCAGGTGTGGTTGTGCATGCCTATCACCCCAACTATATAGGAGGCTGAGGTGGGAGGATTTGCTTGTGTTAGAGTTTGAGCTATGATGACGCCACTGCACTCTAGCCCAAGCGACAGAAAGAGACTTTATCTCAAAAAAAAAAAGAATGAAAGAAATGAATAAAATAACATTATTCACCTTTGGTCTTTTAAAAATATTTAAAATATATATTCTTTTTGTTTGTTTGTTTTTGGGACAGAGTCTCATTATGGTCCCCTCAGTAGAGTGCTATGGCATCACAGCTCACAGCAACTTCCAACTCTTGGGCTTAAGTGATTCTCTTTTCTTTTTTAAGAGACAGAGTCTTACTTTGTTGCCCTTTGTAGAGTGCTATGGCATCACAGCTCACAAAATCTTCCAGCTCTTGGGCTCAGGTGATTCTCTTGCCTCAGCCTCCCAAGTAGTTGGGACTATAGGCACCTGCCACAATGCCTGGCTTTTTTTTTGTTGCAATTTGGCTGGGGTTGGGTTCGAACCCTCCACCTTCCATATATGGGGCTAGCGCCCTACTCACTCAGTCACAGGTGCCGCCCTTAAGCGATTCTCTTGCCTCAGCCTCCCAAGTAGTTGGGTCAATAGGCACCTGCCACAGTGCCTGGCTATTTTTTTGTTGTTGCAGTTGTCACTCTTGATTTTTTAGCTGGCCGGGGCTGGGCTTAAACCCGCCAGCTTCGGTGTATGTGGCTGGCATCCTACCTACTGAGCTACAGGCACCACCTAAAATTTGTATTCTTATTTTGTTAATTATAAATAGAATCATTTTTATTTGTGAATTCTCTTGCCCCACCTGCTCTTGCTTATAGATGCCTTGTCTAAAACTGAAAAGGAAAATAAACTAGTTTAATGAGCACAATTTTGGTCTTTTTTTGCTGAGGTCCATAATGTAAGTCTTCCTACTGGTTGTACTCATAATCAGAGTAGGGTATCAGTGTTTCACTTCCCAGCTTTGTGTTTTCAAGGCTGGAGAGTAGCAGCTCCTTTTTAGACAGCAAGTCTGGAGTGTTGCTGGGCCGGTGACTGCTGACGTGGCTGAGCCTTTTTGCTGCATTGTTTTTCAAACAGCCTTGACTACAGTCCACAATAAGAAATATACTATATAGTCTGTATATAAGTGTATGTCTATATCTGTGTATAAAATAAAATCTTGTTCTTGTAATCCTGGCATTCTGGGAGACCAAGGTGGGTGGATTGCTTGAGCTTAGGTGTTTGAGATCAGCCCGAGCAAGAGTGAGACCCCATCTCTAAAAAGAGCCTGGTGTTGTGGTGCCTGTAGTCCCATCTACTCAGGTGGCTGAGGCAAAAGAATCACTTAAGCCCGAGAGTTTCAGGTTGCTGTGAGCTGTGATGCATGTCCCTCTACCAAGGGCGACAAAGTGAGACTGTGTCTCTAGATAAATAAATAAATAAATAATAAAATCTTGTTCTTTGGACTAAGTTGGCTTTCTTATAATAATCTGAACTAAATGTGTTTTTCTTTCTTGGTCTAGGCAGTGGACAAGTACTTCAAACTTCCTCATGCTTCTAGTAAACCACCCCGGATTTCAGGAAGCCTTGTGGATACTTCTTATAAAACATTAAGATTTGCATTTAGAGCATCACTGAAAACTGCCATCTATCGAATAACGACTACATTTGGTGAACATCTAAAGTAAGTTTACCAGTTTTTGTCCCTGATAATCCCCACTTCCAAGCGTTTTCCTGAGAATGAGGTATGCGGAATTGTAAACATTCACGTGTTGAAAGGGTTCTTTTGGAACTTGATTCCCACAGTGAATTAACAGCTTTGAGATAGACTTTATAGTTTTAAAATTTGGCCTATCATAACCTTTGGGGACTACTTTCAAATGAACAAAAGATAGGGTAGAAATTTTAAAAACAGCAAATGTTAATTACATGTTGTTTTTTAAATTACAAAGAGATCCTTTCAGGAGAAAGAAGGCAAAAATCTGAGTCTCTTTCTAGAAAATTATATTAAAATGATTCTGTTACATCTTGGTCAGCAAACTAAGACTTGGGGTGACCAGAGCATTTCATAAATGAATCCCTGGTGTTTTGTGAATCGTGCTGGAAAAACAGTGACAAATCACAATACCTTCAGAAGCAGAACTGGAGAGAAAACCCCAAATGCCACACCTGTTTGTGTTATTTAGTTTCATTGATGCTTTTTGCTTGCCTCTCGTAGAATGATCTAGCTAGGCAGGATGAGGGATACTGGTTTGGTAACTAAACTGTGTTTAACATAGTTATAAGTGAACTTTAGAAGGAACTGGAAGACTGCCCTGCTATTGGTATAGGCAGTCAGCAAATAGTATTGGACTTCCTCCTGTCATCTGCCTTTTACTCTCATAATACCAGGCAGCAGCAGTAGCGAGTATTTTTGGAGCTCTTTGGTTCTGTTAGAAATACAAAAGTGCTGTAAACAATCCTTTATTGGTAAGAGGCTTACTGCTTCAAAACAAACAAAAAATATGTAGATTGAATGCCTTCTAGACCTGCGCTGTCCATATCTGGCTACTTAAAATTAAGTTAAAGTTAAATAAAATTAAAAATTTAATTTGTCAGTCACACTAACCACATTTCAAATATTTAGGAAGAACGTGTTGTTAGTAGCTGCCATATTAGACGACATAATTATAAAACATTTATACCATGGCAGAAAGTTTTATTGGACAGCACTCTCCTAAATAAGACAGTTAGGACTTCATACATGTTTTTTCATTTACTTTTCTCACAGACCCTGTGAGGTGTAGAGATTATATAATTGTACAGATAGGAAAACTGAGGCACAAAGAAGTTAAAGCTTGCCTAATAGCAGAATCTAGTGCATGTTAGAATATGAGCCTGGAATCAGTCTTTGTTGCTGTTAGAGACCTACTTTCTTTCCGTCTGTAGCAGTTGACTGCTTTCAAGATATAAATTAGCACATAGGCTATGCTCAGAAAACACTCACTCCGGGATGAGTTTAGGGAACGAAGTGGATATATGTTGATAATAGACCAAAAGCAAAGAGAAAAGAGGAAAATAGGGATTTATTAGATAACAAAGGGAGGTAGAAATTAAAAATCTATCTCTGATTAAAAATTATGAGAATGAAATTCTGCTTTAGTTTCTTTTCTTTGAGAAGAGCCATATTTTATATATGTATTAAAATCAGTGAGGTCAGAAAAGACCGTTTTGTAGTAATTTAGGGCAGAATGGTATGGTGGAAAGAATGTATCTGGAGTTAGAACATCGGGGCTTATGTCTGTTTATGTCATTGATTATCTGTAATTTTGGGCAAGGTATCTAATGAATTAAGTAACTCACAATTATGTAGGTAGTGAGTTTTAGAACCAAAATTCAGAATCAGATCTTTTTAACCCTCCATGCGGTGTGTGTACTCTTAACCTGTAGACTGTGTTTTCTCCCCTAACCTTTGAACCTTTCTGATACTGTTGACACTCCCATGAACAGGAATGTGCTCATGCCCACTTTGCGTCATTTGATGTTAATAGAGATAAATCTCACTCTATATATTATACATTATTGTGATAACTATTATTACTGTATACCTAATTATTCACCCAGTGTACCACCTCTGAAAATCAGGTATCAATGAAGTAACTTTTGAGCCATGAAAAGTAACTAACATGGGCCAGTTACTCATTAGAAACAGTTATTTCAATACCTATATATTCTTTTTTTAAAAAGAAATTTTATTGTGTGTATTGTAGGTTTATAACATGATGTTATTGAATACGTAAAGATAGGAAAATGGTTACAATAGTGAAGTATCATCTCATATAGTTACTTTTTTGCGTAACAAGAATGGCTGAAATCTACTTATTTAACAAAAATTCCTAATACAGTTCTATTACTTAAGTCTTCATGTTATTAGCTCTCTAGAGTGGTTCGTTGTACCTATCTCCTACTTTGTATTTTTTGACTTACGTCTCCCCATTTCCTTCCCCCTTCCATTTACTTGTAATTTAGGAAATTTTACTTATATATTATTATTATTATTATTTTTTTTTTTTTTTTTTTTGAGGCAGAATCTCACTATGTCACCCTGGGTAGAGCTCACAGCAACCTCAAACTCTTGGGCTTAAGTGATTCTCTTGCCTCAGCCTCCCAAGTAGCTGGGACTACAGGCGCCTGCCACAATGCCTGGCTATTTTTTTGTTGCAGTTATTATTGTTGCTTTAGCTGGCCCAGGCTGGGTTTGAACCCACCTACCTTGGTGTGTGTGGCTGGTGCCCTAACCATTGAGCTACGGGCGTCACCAGGAGATTGTATTTACTGATTTTTCTAGCCTATATCAAAATTTGTTCAAGGGTCAGAGATTAATATTAGAGTCAGGAGTGCTAGCAATAAATAAATAGTAAGAGATAGTACACTACCTGCTAGAGGAGAAAAGAGTTATGGGAAAAGGCATACATCTAAAGGCACACATCTGGTGTTTGAAAGAGTTCCAAAGCCACTTGGTTAGAGATGACAGTCTCACTTGTACCTAGGGGGCCTCTTTGCACAGTGAAATACTTAAGATGGTTCAGTTAGAGATTGCTACATGGCTTAAGAAAGCAAAGATGTATAAGGCATTTTAGGATGACTTATAGCAAAATGATTAAAATAAAACTGGGCACTTTGAAAAGTAGCGAACTTCAGTTATCTAGAATCTCATCATTTAAAGTAGTGATGTATTAACTATATAAGAACTAGATGGCTCGGCGCTTGTGGCTCAATCGGCTAAGGCACCAGCCACGTACACCTAAGGTGGCGGGTTCGAATCCCCAGCCCAGGCCTGCCAAAGAACAATGATGACTGCAGCCAAAAAATGGCCGGGCGTTGTGGCAGGCGCCTGTGGTCCCAGCTACTTGGGAGGCAGAGGCAGGAGACTTGCTTGAGCCCAGGAGTTGGAGGTTGCTATGAGCTGTGATGCCATGGCACTCTACCCAGGGGGATAGCTTGA
>CAUYQV010066399.1:0-14941 GCA_963574575.1 Galagoides demidoff
CCTGTGGTCCCAGCTACTTGGGAGGCGGAGGCAGGAGACTCGCTTGAGCCCAGGAGTTGGAGGTTGCTATGAGCTGTGATGCCATGGCACTCTACCCAGCGGGATAGCTTGAGGCTCCGTCTCAAAAAAAAAAAAAAAAAAAAAAAAAGAAGTACAAGCTTGTGGAAGGCAGACTAGCCCTTACTTTCAAGGTAGCCCAGAGCAACCTCCGCACCAGCCTTTTATTGAGCCAGAACACCACCGGTGAGGGGAGTAATTAACAATGACTATGTGCTGAGGGCACGGGCTCCTCCCACAAGGAACTCCTGTGGAGGAATGGTCGGAGGTCCATGCCTCAGCTGCAAATCATCTTGCTCGGATGTCATCTGGCTCTTGGCGTCTCCTACACTCCATAGTATACATTTACCATATTTTATTATCCATTCATATATTGGGGGACACTTGGGTTGATTTTACATCTTTGTAAATCTGAATGATACTTCAATAAACGTTCAAGCTCATGTATATGATTGATACAAATAAAAAAAAGGGTAAATATGAACGGACAAACCAGTCAGCATATTTTCTTCTGTGTCTTACCACAAGCCCTGTAACATTAAATGTGAAGTGGCAGAAGTCATCTTGTGACTCTGAAATAAAAAATACTGGGACAAAATCCAGCATATCAAGAATGATAATGTAGAAACACAAAAATGTTTTGTACTTCTGTTTGCATCAAAAAGAGGTTGAATTGACAACTGCAATGCCATGCTTTGGGATTTTCAGTGAGAGAATCGATCCCTATCTGTTTAAGTCAGTGATTGTGGTGGTGGTTGTTAATCATATTTCTAACTGATAAGTATTATTTTTTATTTTTGTGGAGTACAAAGTGGAGACTACGAGCTAGTCATGCTACGTAACTCACTATCCTACTGAAATAAGTAAGGGAGCTGAAACAGGAGCTGGCCCTTGGATCCATACAGCTCCATCCCGTACACTGTGCTGTCAACAGGGTTGAGCAAAACATTTCACTGCAGGGATCAAGAAAGATCTCACACGAACAGAGTAGCGAAATCACACCATGGGAGAGTCATTTTCCCGTTACCGAGAAACAATTGTTATCAGCAGACATTTACTGAGGCCCAATCTTGCCTAGATAAACACAGAAACTTTTCTTTTTAAAAGTATTCCTAAAGTTAGAGAAGAAGGAAAGAAATGCTAGAGGCAGGCATGCATCTCTCTCTCTCTCTCTCAATGTGTTTTTCTAAAAGTAAAGTTTTCACTTGCTTAGTGAATATTCATAGCCAAAAATCTTTGCAATCATGCATCTAAACATAGTTCTTATCTGTAAAGATAACTGGACATCTCTGAGGACACTATGTCCCGGTGACTTTTCTGAAGCCCACCAATGATTTGTCAACCATTCATATGGACTCTTCACAGAGCCAGCCCTGGTGGGCCTGAGTCCTGATGTATTTTGCCGGTTGTGCTCTTTGAAGACAATTTTATCCTGTGTCTGTTTATACTGTCTGACACGATACATCATGACAGAGGACAAAATAAATTGTAAAGCAAAGGAGAGTACAATCTTTAATAGCTAAAGAATGGGCTGTGTGACCTCAGAGGTCATTCCCATCATGGATGTGATGAGTTAAATGGGCTTGGTTGATGTAATTGCTGAAAATCTTACTTTGTTTGAGTCAGTTTTCCACAATTTTCAGCAAGCCTTTCAAGATTTATTACTTCTATTCCTTTTTCATCAACACTATCTATTTCTTCTCTTTTTCTTTAGTTACCTTATGGGCTCTATGAGATTATATTTTTTCACTAAAAATTTTTCACAGAGCTGAATTAGTTCATTTCTCTTCTAATGAATACTCGTATGTGTGTATGTGCATGCATGCCTTTTTTATACAACAAAAAAATTGGAGGCAGCTTTTCATAAAGTATCCTAAAATTAAAATTTGAAATGTGTCAATATTTGTGGCTTCAAAATTGTAAATCAGAAGATACAGATTTGTGAATAGACAGAGCATAAATCTGTAGATCATACAATTTGACAAGGTTACAGATCGCATGTTTCAAATAAATGCAATGTGCCTTGAATGTCTCCTTTAGCTACCATTTACTGGGTATGTGCCATATGTCAGGTAGCGCATTGTCCCTCCAACCTCAATATCTGCCACACCTTCCTGTGCAAAGAAGAGACTCAACTTCACTTACACAGCTGCTGTCTGATCAGGGTCAGGGCTAGGAAAATCATGATATCACAATCAATTTGACCTTCAGAAGAATTTACTTCAGAATAACCATAATTGTGTAAATCTTAAATCCCCTCTTTTCATTAGTCAAGTGTCTTGAATTCTACTTAATTGGGTAAAAATATAAGTGACTGTTTTATACAGTGATATAGGCCCGTACATGCAATGTCTATAGAGGCCTATAGTTTGGTTGTTTCTGTAGTAGTTGTTAGAAGTAAGTTTTTTGCCTAATAGTTTTTTTTTTTTTCCTAGTGTAATATTTTCACCTTCTAATGTGTGCTGGTCCTATTCTGGAGATCCTGCAATTCTTGGCCCCCATTAGCTGTGATGGATTCTCAATGTTGGTTTGTATTTCTATTTGGAAAATGTACTAAATCTGGCAATTGCAGCTGTTTAAAATTCACATTCAGATGTGTATTACTAAATTAATAAATACTTCTCTGCCTTAGTTTCAGCAAAATGATAACTTTTCTGTTCACCTAGGGAAAACTTTATCTTCATGGTCTAGACTTTCTGGGTCTCTGTTCTCTTGTTCAGTCCCTGGTTATTTCTTTCTTTTCTTTCTTTTTTTTTAGAGACAGAATCTCACTTTGTCACCCTCTGTAAAGTACTGTGACGTCACAGCTCACAGCAACCTCCAACTCTTGGGTGTAGGTGATCCTCTTGCCTCAGTCTCCCGAGTAGCTGGGACTACAGGTGCCCACCACAACACCCAGCTATTTTTTTGTTGCAGTTTGGCCTGGGCTGTGTTAGAACCTGCCACCCTCGGTATATAGAGCCAGTGCCTGGTTCTAATATCTGAGGCCTTTTAATGGAAGAGTGGGCTATCTACTGCTATGTTAGAAACAGTCCAGTCTGGACTGCGGTTCAATTTACAAATAAAAGTTTTGCTCCTCTTGCCTATTGTCATAACTCATACTATACAACAGTATTTCATACCTAATACTGGTAGAAACTCAGCAGTGCTAATATCAACCATTCAGGAAGTCTTCAAGTTCTACTATCAAATACTGATCAAAGTTTCATCGGATAAATGTTTATTAAGTCTGAATATGTATGTGAATTAGACATCTGGTAATTAGCCAAGAGCAGAATTTTAATACCATTAATTCTAGGAAACATACTGAAGCATTTTGAATACTCACTGTTTCCTAAAAGGTTTACAGAATATATAAGAAACATTCATATGATTGTATTTCTGATATTTGTTAACTTTCCAGAAAGGCTTTCATCTGGACAGGAAGGTTTGAAAACTGGATTCTCAATTTATTTTCAGGGAAAATAAACTGCAGGAAGCTAAATGCAGTAAATTCGTGTTGGTTCCCTTCAACATGGCAACACTATTTACATCGTCCTCAGGTCCAGGCTGAATAATTTTCTGGTGTTTCCAAAGGCTTTTGTAAGAGTTATGCTCACACCTTGGAAGAACAGCTCATACAAGCACCTGAAAGGGCATTATAGATAATGCAGCAAAATATTATTTTTGGTAACTGCCCATCAATTCAGAACTCCAAAGTCAAAACATTAATTTGTTTGCTACAAATCAAATCTGTTTGTTGGCCATAATCGCCTAGGATTTTCTTTTTGAATATTTTAAAATACTTTGAAACTATGAAATACTAAAATGGAAGAACAAAAGATTCAAGGTTTCCCTTCTTCAGGGACAATAATGCTTTGATCTCTTGAAAGACTTTCTTTTCCTAGTCATTAGTTACCTAGAAATTTAACTAGCAATCAGAATATTATTTTTAAATATAGCACAAGCAAGTGGAATGCTTTGTTTATTCTGGTTCACCTGAGTTCTAACAAAGCTGTATTAGCTGTGCAGAAACTTTTTTTTTTTGCATTTTTTGCTGGGTTTGAACCCTCCTCCTCTGGCATATGGGGCTGGCGCCCTACTCCTTTGAGCCATAGGTGCCGCCCTGTGCAGAAACGTTTTACTTCGATCAGCTCTCATTTATTTTTGTTGTTGTTCGGCTTGCTTTGGGATCTTCTTCACAAGTTCCTTCCCTGGACCTGTATGTATGTGAGTTTTTCTCAACATTTTCTTTTAGAATTCTTATAGTTTCACTCCTTAGGTTTAAGTCTTTTATCATTTATGAATTAGTTTTTTTGTGAGTGGTGAGAGTGGTGGATAATATTTCAGTCTTTTACATGAGTCTATCCAGATTTCCCAGCACCATTCACCAAATAGGGATTCTTTCCCATAGTGTATGTTTTTGTCTGTTTTATCAAAAATCAGATGGGAATACGAGGGAAGTTTTATTTCTGGGGTATCTCTTCTAAACCATAGGTCTATGTCTCTGTCTTTTGTTATTGTTGTTTTTTCCCCCAAGTACTATGCTATATTGATTGCTATAGCCTTGTTGTTTAGCTTGAAGTTTGGTGAAGTGGTCTGATAAAATATGGCATTTATATAACATGGAGTACTACTCAGCCTTTAAAATGGTGACCTAGTATCTTTCGTAATAACCTGGATGGAAATGAAGACTGTTCTTTTAAGTGAAGTATTACAAGAATGTGAAAGCAAACACCAAATGTATTCAATACTAAGTTGGAGCTAGCTGAGGAACTGTTATATTCACACATGGAAGTAAAATTCAGCAGAAATCAAGTAGGTGGGTAGGGTAAGGGGTGTGATAAATTCACACCTAACTGGTACAATGCTCACTTTCTGGGTAAAGGAGACACTTACAACTTTGACTTAAAATGTACAGAAGCAAACTATGTAACCAAACATGGGTATTCCTATAATATTCTGAAATTAACAAAATGAAAATCATACTAGCTGTTTCTTCTCTATAGAAAACTATTCTTTGTATTTTTGTATCCGAATCTAGGTGTGATTTGCTTTTGGTACAAATTTCATTAAAACTCTGTTTTGATGAAAACTATTGCATTTAAAATATGGCATAATTCATTTGGTCATAGCTTGAACCCAATTATTGCTAGTGGTTATGAACAAGTTATAAGTTTCATATTTTAGTTTAATTTTATTATAGTTTCATATATACAAGCATAATCTTGTGTTCCTTAGTTAATGGTGAGTCTAGTACATGTCGGTACTGTAATATTTCTTCACTTTCTTCAATTGGTCGATTAGACCAGTTTTCAGTGGCAGCTCCCCACTGTAGCATAGACTAAGTGATAAATCATATAATGCAGCGTGATTGGAACTTACCTGGACATTTTGATGGTGATTTTTTTTTTTGTTTTTTTTTGAGACAGAGTCTCAAGCTGTCACCCTGGGTAGAGTGCCATGGCATCACAGGTCATAGCAACCTTAAACTCTTGGGCTTGAGCAACTCTCTTGCCTCAGCCTCCCAAGTAGCCTGGGTTATAGATGCCTGCCACAATGCCTGGATATTTTTTGGTTGTAGTTGTCATCATGGTTTGGTGGGCCTGGGCTGGATTTGAACCCACTAACTCTAGTGTATGTGGCTGGTGCCTTGCCACTTGAACTATAGGCACTGAGTCCTTTTGATGGTAATTTTATGTGTCAACTATACTAGGGCACAGGGTGTTCATTTATTTTGTACAATATTATTCTAAATGTCTATCAAAATGCATTATATGATATTAATATTTACCAATAAATTGGTACACTAAGAAATCAGATTTCTCATATGTCTGTAGGCCACGTGCCTATCTTCTTCAGAGAAGTTTTTCTTCAAGTACCTTGCTCATCATCCTTAATCATCAGAGAAATTAAAATTAAAACTACTTTGAGATATCATCTAACTCCAGTAAGATTAGCCCACATCACAAAATCTCAAAACCAGAGATGTTGACATGGATGTGAAGAAAAGGGAACACTCTTACACTGCTGGAGGCAATGCAAACTAATACGTTCCTTTTGGAAAGATATTTGGAGAACACTTAGGGATTTAAAAATAGACCTGCCATTTGATCCTACAATTCCTCTACAAATTGGAAATATATACAGATATATATCCAGAAGACAAAAAAAATCACATTATAACAAAGATATTTGTACCAGAATGTTAATTGCAGCTCAATTCATAATTGCTAAGTCATGGAAGAAGCCCAAGTGCCCATCGACCTACAAATGGATTAATAAATTGTGGTATATGTATACCTTGGAATATTATGCAGCCTTAAAAGACAGATGGAGACTTTACCTCTTTCATGTTTACTTGGATTGAGCTGGAACCATGCTCAATCCATCCATTGAACATGGATTCTTCTTAGGAAAGTATCTCAAGAATGGAAGAAAAAGTGTACAATGTACTCAGCCCTAGTATGAAACCAATTTATAGCTTTCATGTGAAAGCTATAACCAAATTATAGCCCAAAAAGAAAGGGGAAGGGGAGAGACATGTTCTATATTCTTTTTTAAAAAATGGTTAAAAAATAACTTTCAGAGAAGTTTAAAACCATGACAATATGAACAGCATTCTCGTGATAATTTCTGATGTGTTATAATGCTAATATTATGTCTTATATTTATGCAACTTTTCAAAGTGCTTTTGAGTATATTATCTTTTCTGATTTGCATACAGGTGAAGGGAGGGGGACCAAAGGGTAGAGGGAAGGTAATCAGTGGGACCACACCTACTGTACATCTTACAAGGGTACATGTGAAATTTGCTAGATGTAGAACATAAATGTCTTAACACAATAACTAAGAAAATGCAGTGAAGGTTATGTTAACCAGTTTGATGAAAATATTTCAAACTGTATATAAAACCAGCACATTGTACCCTGTTATTGTATTGATATACACAGCAATGATTTAATAGAAAATAAAATAAAAGAAATCAGATTTCTCTCCATAATGAAAATGTGCCTCATCTAATCAGTTGAAAGCCTGAATAGTACAAAATCTTTGATTGTCTGCTGAGGAAGAGAGGTTTCTTCATGCGTGGTTGCCTTTGAACTGGGACATCAGCTTCTTCCCTATCTTCAACGTCAAACTTCAACATTAGTAATTCCTGGTTCAGAATTAAACTTCACCATTGGCTTTCCTGGCTCTTAGGTATTCAGACTCAGATTTGAACTACAGCATTAGCTCTCCTGGGTTGACAGTTTGCCCACTTATCCTGCAGATATTGGAAATTGCCAACCTTCATAATTGTGTGAGCCAATTTATAATAATACATTCACACACACACACACACACTCATTGTATTGGTTCTGTATTTATTGAGAACACTGTCTAAAAAAGCCAGCATAAACTAAAGGAAATATTGCATATTGCTTTTATGAATTATTTCTTGGGAGTCAGAATCTATCTATGTGGTTGAGTCAGTTATGAAGCTTACTCTCCCGCTTCTCCACATTGAAGAGAAGTATGATAATGCTTCATAAAATTGTTTATTCAACACATAATATACTTCAGGAAGCTTATGTTAGTGGCATATAAAAGCATATAAAGGTATATATGAGAGTTTGATAAGAGAGTGACTTTAACTGCTACAGCTCAGATAACAATAATGTTTCATGTTATTCAAATGTTGACTTTGTCCGAGAAGTATGAGGCTATTGAACCATTTCAACATGCTTGTAAGGAAGGGCATCCAGGAAAAATATAGCATAAAATGTGAAAGTGATGAGAAAAGAAAGCAAAAATAAGAGAAGCACAATTATAAAGAGTCTATTGTACTACTCTAGTGAATAATTAATGAGCCTCCACAATCACAGCATACAGGGAGTCTTGGAAGTAGTGTGGGAGAGGGAAGTTTATAAGTGAGAAATTTCTGTTGTTAGAAGTGACTGGAAGACTTAAGGGAAACCATTTTTAATAACAAGTTCCATATTATGTACTGCTCCTTAATCTGATTCATATAATTGAATTCATGTAATTTTTGTAAATTATTCTACTCATAACTACACTACGTTGATGGAATTTCTGACTGATAAAGAGAAAAGAGAAGAGGATGCACACATATGACAAGATGGAATAATTCCAAAAGTCACACGGAGTGGGATGGGGAGGTGGGAGCTGACTAGGAGAGTCTCTTTGAGAGTTTATAGGACTCTGGGTGAGGTCCTGGTTTACTAGCTAATACGGGAGAAGTTCCTCCAGAGTTTTTATTTTTTCTCCTAAATATTAACAAGAAAGTGATGCCAAAATAGTAAAAAAAAAATGTACGTTTTATAAAATAGAAAAGTTAGTTATAATTTTGGAATAATTTAGACATATTTGTATAAAAAAACTGCAAAACTAGGACATATTCTTGATATGATGCATGTAAAATGTTGGAGGTTGATATTGTTTCCAATTTTGTTTGTGATGCTTGTTTAGTGTGTAAGTTTGGATAAATAAGATTCAGTTTATTTCTGATGCTTTTGGTAGTCAAAATCAAATAATTTGGATTATAAACATTACAAAATAGTAAACTCTTAATGTCTATGAGAATGCAGAAGATGAACATGGTATTTGATATTCTTTCTTTACGGATGTCCCAACTTTATCTCCAAACCTGCCTAGATTTACATAAATCCCTTGATAGGAAATCAGTAACTTTGGAGTGCTGATCTTGTAGGAAGCACAGATGAAATTATCATAGTTATCATTTATCAAGTATTGTTAAACACTAGTTATTTATTAAATTTGATGGCATTTAATTTTTCATAAACCATGTAGAGTAGGTTTTATTATTCATCCCTTTTAGATGGAAAAATTGACTTCTAAAAAAGTAGGTTTTTTAAAAAAATGTTCAAATGGAAGAGCTTATTTAACTTCCAACACGTCCTGGGACTATTTCAAACTCTTCATACATATTTTTACCTGCCTCAATGGATGTGTCATAGACACACCATTTTTGTAGCACTCAGCCATGAAATGGAGTGACCAGGTGTTCCATCCTATAGTTTCATTAAAATGCTTCAAAGGTCTTTCGCCCATGTAACCCACAAATATAGACTGTAAGTCTTATTAATTTTTGTGACTTAAGTCAATATTCTCTATGTTAAATTAAATTTAAAGAACCATTACTGTCAACAGAAAGTCTTATCCATAGCTGAAGAAATTAAAGCTATGAAGAAATTAAAGTTGTGCTAAGTTATGCCTTTCTGTATAGGAGGAAAATGTTTTACCCATAGTGACATCCTAAAATGTGGGCTCAGTAGCTTGGCAAAATATAAGAAATGTTTGCTACTAGAAAGGTCAGCTTTAGGGAGAAGGAAAAATCCCTCTTCATTTTCAGCCCTCACTTAGGTTATGTACAACAAGAAAGTGGATGGTAAGTTGGATTAGGAAAGTGGTAGCGGCTGAAGTAATAACAGAGAAGAGAGGAATCGTCAATAGGATTATCAAGATAGGGGAGCCATAAAAAGATAGAAACCAGACTCAGAATCAGGTATAAAAACTCTAGGCCTGAATTCATAAAAGGACCATTCTACCGAGACAAGACAGCAGATGAACATGTGGAATAGTTTCTATAAGGATAAGAGTTTTTACCATAGGCAAGATTAGGGGGTAAACAGAAAGATAACTTCTTTAGAATCTTAGGAAGAAGAAGGAAAGTACACAAAAAGGTGAAGTCTACAGGAAGAAAGGAGAGAGAGGGAAGAGAACAAATGTAAAAACAGGTGCATCTGGCTAGATTGGTTTTATGATAGCGAAAATTAAATTCAGAATATTTTTTAGAATTTCACACTGGAAATTCCAGGGGGAAGAAACAAAACATAAATAAATAAATAATAAAAGCTATGGTTGTCTCGAATCAGTGAAGGATGATATTAGAAACCTTTGTATGTCAGGCTAGAGCAGCTTTCCTTAAGGAGATGCAAGTTACAAATACACATTTTTTAATAAAACTTTTGGTAGTTGGTTCACAAATTCTTACTGACATTATAGTTTAAGGCCACTGAGCTAAAGGATTGAGTAGGCAATGGGGAGTCAGACTTTTTTTAGCAGAAGGGTGACATGACCACACTTATAGCTTAAAGAGAATAGTCGTTTGCCATTTTTAGAATAGTTGGAAGGGGAAGAAAAATGGAAATGGAGATGCTAATTGGGAGGCTATGGATATGGTTCAGGAAATGATGGTATTGGACTGAACTATAGCAGTTACTATAGCAATGGATGTTAGGACACCGGAGAAAGACAAGTTTTAAAATTTTATATGACTTTATAATTGATTTTGGCCAAAAATGAAAGATAAATGAAAATGAAAAGGTGACCTTTCCAGGGCTCTGATTTTAGGTAGACTTAAGTTGGTTACCTGACTCTACATATAGCAGTTGCATGAGCCTGAATAGATTATGCTCCTTTGTAAATGTTGCATGAGCTTAAATAGATTATGCTCCTTTGGCCTCCTCATCAGCAAAACAGAGATGATTGTTAACACCCAACTGTTACTTTTGGTGTAATATTTTCAAGTATATTATTCTGCAGTCACATTATAATGGCTGGGAAATGTTTCAACTGCAGAAAAACTGGATTAAATGTATTAGGGGAGCTGTCCCAACGTTTAAATATATACTCTGTGCTTAGAAGCACTTTTTCTAGGATGAGTTTGTGAACTTAATTGTCAGACTAGCATTATGACTGCTATGATGACCATTCCAGGAAAAGGAGTTCTGAAACTGCTTTGCAGGGTGGACTTGGCACTGACATCAGTGCTTAGCTTCCTGAGAGAGGACCACCTCGACGGTGACCACAGTGAATTTGGCAATGAGTTATGTAGCAGTTTTCCAGGATGAGTTCGTGAACTTGATTGTCAAACTTCAGATGGCTAAATTAAAAAAAGAAAAAAAAAAAACCTTTCTCAAGATACTTTTCTGCTATCTTCCAAGAAAACATTAAGGACACAAATTTACAGCAACTTCGAGTGAATGAATGACACCATTAATATTGTAGGGTACATATCCTACAAATTGGTATACAGCAGCCTTCAAAAACAAGTACAAATGTGTTATTGTTAACAATTTTCAGTCACTAATGCTGTAGAAAGATGGCAGAAAATTGTGGCATTACAATCCCAGTGCATGGAAGTTTACAAATCATTAATATTCATTCCACATTCCCTGGCTAAAAAAAAAAAACACAGATTTTTTTAAAGTCCCAAACGTTCCTAATTAGGTCATATTTATTAGACAAAAATCCAGTATGCTACCATCTTTCTTCAGCCTTGTCTGTTTTAATTCACTGGTGAGAAAACTGTAAAATATAGTGAATTCCCAGTGCCAAGCTTTGTAATCATGTCCCATGGATGGGCACAGGCAGCTGAAACTCATTTCCCGTTGTTTCCACTTAGCTTACGTCCCTAATTATCTTATATTGCATTATGTTTGTCTTATAAGTAACTTCAAATAGCTTTGATTGTATATAATGCTACACAAATACATTTTAAAATACAAATTAAAATAAAAGATACATGAAGCTTCACATTTTCTGCAATTGCTAAGTGGGGATTCAGGGTATGAATTTTGAGGCTATGTTGAGTACAGAAATGCTAAGGTGGTAACTGGATTCTACGGAGTATTTCACCTTCCTCCCACAGTTAGGTTTCTTGTGCCTTTGCGGCTGAGATTTAAGGATAAGCAGATGTGGCTGCTTTTGAATGACAAGCACGATATTTTGCTTGATATAATCATATCTCATCGGTACAAACAAAAGACATTTTTTTCACAAAACTCAAAAATGCACAGATGGGAATACTTTTTACCTAGTACTTTTTATTAACCCTAAGAACTCATTGGAAAGGAATTTGCTAATTGTAACTATTTTTCTCAGTAAACTTTATATATATTAACTGTAGGAGGATAAATATAATTTAATTGTTCATGAATTTTATAAGTTTATCACATCTTATTGTTAGTAAGAAAGATTTAAAAACATGATCAATTTAGTGTTTTGCATTATTATACCAAACTTTAAAAAACATTCAACTTTATTTTTTTTTTTTTGAGACGGAGCCTCAAGCTATCCCCCTGGGTAGAGTGCCATGGCATCACAGCTCATAGCAACCTCCCACTCCTGGGCTCAAGCGAATCTCCTGCCTCTGCCTCCCAAGTAGCTGGGACCACAGGTGCCCGCCACAACGCCCGGTGATTTTTTTTTTTTTTTTGGTTGCAGCCATCGTTGTTTGGTGGGCCCGGGCTGGGGATTCAAACCTGCCACCTTAGGTGTACGTGGCTGGCGCCTTAGCTGATTGAGCCACAGGTGTCGAGCCTATTTTTATTATTTCAGATTAATATGAGGGTACAGGTGATTAGGTTACCTTTTTTTGCATTTGTTAGGTAAAGTCCTATTTGTAGTTGAGCCCTTCTTCCAGGAGGTGTGCCATATACCCCTACATTGTGCCCGTTAGGTGAGAGCATACCAGATATGTAATCTTTTTTTTTTGGCGGGGGCTGGGTTTAAACTTGCCACCTCCACTATATGGGGCCGGCACCCTACCCCTTTGAGCCACAGGTACCACCCTCAGATACTTTTTTTTTTTTTTTGAGACAGAGCTTCAAGTTATCCCCCTGGATGGAGTGCTGTGGCATCAGAGCTCACAGCAACCTCCAACTCCTGGGCTCAAGTGAGTCTCCTGCCTCAGCCTCCCAAGTAGCTGGGACCACAGGCGCCTGCCACAATGCCCAGCTATTTTTTTGGTTGCAGCTGTCATTATTGTTTGGTGGGCCCGGCCTGGATTCAAACCCGCCACCTTAGGTGTATGTGACTGGCGCCTTAGCCACTTGAGCCACAGGCACTGAGCCTACCCTCAGATATTTAATCTTTATAAAAGTACATTGAAGGAGGGAAGGAAGGGAGTGCTCACCAGGCACAAGCTGGCACCATGACCTCTTAGTTCCTTACATCAAAACACTTTATATTCAAGTACAGTCTAAGACTCCATTCAGCAACTCGTTTATGGTCTTCAAGGGAGGAGGAGCTATTTCACACTGGCATAGGAAAAATTAAATTTTTTTTTTTTTAGAGACAGTCTCACTTTATTGCCCTCGGTAGAGTGCTGTGGGGTAACAGCTCACAGAAACCTGCAACTCCTGGGCTTAGGCAATCCTCTTGCCTCAGCCTCCGGAGTAGGTGGAACTATAGGGGCCTGCCACAATACCCAGCTATTTTTTTTTTTTTTTGCAGTTTGTCTGGAGCCAGGTTCAAACCTACCACCCTCGGTATATGGGTCCAGTGCCCTACTGTGGCCCTACTGAGCCACAGGCGCTGCCTGGAAAAATGAAATTTTGTGGCACCGGCCAGGCACAGCGGCTCACGCCTGTAATCCTAGCACTCTGGAAGGCCGAGGTGGGCAGATCATTTAAGCTCAGAAGTTCAACACCAGCCTGAGCAAGAGCAAGACCCAGTCTCTAAAAAATAGCTGGGTGTTCCAGTGGGCTCCTATAGTTCTAGCTACTAAGGAGGCTGAGGCAAGAGAATCACTCGAGCCCAAGAGTTTGAGGTTGCTCTGAGCTAAGACACCAAGGCACTCTACTGAAGGTGACCTAGTGAGACTGTCTCAAAAATAATAATAATAAAAAATAAATAAATAAAACATAGTAGAGACATCTCCTATTGGTTGTGATGTTAACTTTTAGAATGTTTTCTTTCTTTTAGAGGTATGTGTTTCTTTCTTTCTTTCTTTCTTTTTTTTTTTTTTTTTGAGACAGAGCCTCAAGCTATTCCCCTGCGTAGAATGCCATGGCATCACAGCTCACAGCAACCTCCAACTCCTGGGCTCAAGTGATTTTTTTTTTTTTTTTTTTGTGAGACAGTAGCTTCAAGCTGTCCCCCTCGGTAGAGTGCTGTGGCATTACAGCTCACAGCAACCTCCAACTCCTGGGCTCAAGTGCGTCTCCTGCCTTAGCCTCCTGAGTAGCTGGGACTACAGGCACCCACCACAATGCCCGGCTATTTTTTGGTTGCATCTGTCATTGTTGTTTGGCAGGCCGGGCTGGATTTGAACCCACCACCTTGGGTGTATGTGGCTGGTGCCTTAGCCACTTGAGCCACAGGCGTCGAGCCCAGCTCAAGTGATTCTTCTCCCTCCACCTCCCAAGTAGCTGGAACTATAGGCGCCTGCCACAATGCCTGGGCATTTTTTGGTTGCAGCCATCATTGTTGTTTTGGCGGGCCCGGGCTGGATTCGAACCCGCCACCTTAGGTGTATGTGGCTGACACCTTAGCCACTTGAACCATAGGCACTGAGCCAAGGTATATGTTTCTAATTTGCATTACAGATTGCTAGGTTGTGTTAAGAGTGCAAGCATCACCTTGAGCTATGATTATAAAGTCAAGACCCATTTGGGCCAGGCACCATGGCTCAGGCATTTAATCGTAGCACTCTGGGAAGCTGAAGCAGATGATCACCTAAACTCAGGAGTTCCAGATCAACTTGAGCAACACTGAGATCGGATCTCTCAAAATAGCTGGGCATTGCAGTGGGTGCCTGTAGTCCTAGCTACTTAAGAGGCAAAGGGAAGAGGATCACTTGAGCCCAAGAGTTTAAGGTTGCTCTGAGCTATGATAGCATGGCACTATATTGAGGGCTACAAAGTAAGACTGTAAAACTTAGGCTCGGCACCTGTGGCTCAATTGGCTAAGGCGCCAGCCACATACACCTAGGGTGGCGGGTTCAGGTTCCCAGCCTGGGCCCGCCAAACAACAATGATGGCTGCAACCAAAAAATGGCTGGGCGTTGTGGCGGGCGCCTGTGGTCCCAGCTACTTGGGAGGCAGAGGCAGGAGACTCACTTGAGCCCAGGAGTTGGAGGTTGCTGTGAGCTGTG
>CAUYQV010066403.1:0-16823 GCA_963574575.1 Galagoides demidoff
CAGACTTTAAGATTTTTTTTTTTTTTTTGAGACAGAGCCTCAAGCTATCCCCCTGGGTAGAGTGCCATGGCATCACAGCTCATAGCAACCTCCTCCTGGGCTCAAGCGAGTCTCCTGCCTCCGCCTCCCAAGTAGCTGGGACCACAGGCGCACGCCACAACGCCCGGCCATTTTTTGGTTGCAGCCATCGTTGTTGTTTGGCGGGCCCGGGCTGGGGATTCGAACCCGCCATCTTAGATGTACGTGGCTGGCGCCTTAGCCGATTGAGCCACAGGCCCCGAGCCTTTTTGTTTGTTTTTTTGAGACAGGTCTCACTCTGATGCCTGGGTTAGAGTGTAGTGGTGTCATCATAGGCCACTGCAACTTCAAACTTCTAGGCTCAAGTGATTCTTCTACCTCAGCCTCCCAAGTAACTAAGACTACAGGTGGCACTGTGCTAGGCTAATTTTTCTATTTTTTAGTAGAGATGGGTTCTTGCTCTTGCTCAAGCTGGTCTCAGGCTCCTGAGCTCAAGTGATCCTCCTGCCTTGGCCTCCTCCCAAAGTGCCAGGATTACAAGTGTGAGCAACTGCTCCCAGCTATCTAATTATACTGTAGAAATATATGTTTTTATGCCAAGTTAGAAAACAAAAAAAATTCATGTAAGAAAATTATAATTCTTATTTCAATTGCCCAGTGGTATATACTACAAGTACAGTTTTTCTGCATATGCATATACATTTAAAAAAATGGAACCATACCTGTATACCTGGGGATGCAAACTCATTTGCTTCAAAGGGAGACAATCAATTAATAAAAAAGGAATCAAGTGGGCTGGGTGGTGAGACCAAGACAAACTAGCCCCAAATGGCCTAGATGAGCATAGGCCTCATCTACATTTATTCCTTTCATATCTTTTACAAGTACATCATGTCTGTTGGTAGATTTGTGACATAAGCATAAGTTCCTTTCCTCAATTTCCCAGCTTCTCCACATGGCATTCAGTGTTCTTCTGCAACTTGATTTTTTTTTTTTTTTTTTTTTTTTTTGATATGGAGCCTCAAGCTGTTCCCCTGGGTAGAGTGCCATGGCATCATAGCTCATAGCAACTTCCAACTCCTGGGCTGAAGCGAGTCTCCTGCCTCTGCCTCCCAAGTAGCTGGGACCACAGGAGCCCGCCACAACACCCGGCCATCTTTTTCTAATCTTAAAGTTGAACAAATAGAGTAAAAGCCAGCAAGATGACACAGGTGGAGTCTAAAATAGCCAGGACTCCAACTCAGGACTTAAACTAGAAGTTTAGTGATCTCTAATTATACCATCGCTTTCCTAATGCTGAGTGCAACATCCACTCTGCTTAGAGTACAGGATGGTCAAACACATGCCTGTATCATACTTTATATATAATGCATAGGTATATGAATATATTCATTCTCCTCAATGAGTAAATATTCAATACATTCATTAAAATGAAAATTTAAAGTAAGTTCATACAAAGCAGAAGAATGAGGGGAGGAAACAATAACTGAAATTTGGAATAAAAATGTTATTGAGGTCAGGCATGGTGAGTTCGGGAGGCCGAGACATGAGGATTGCTTGAGTTTAAGACTTTGAGACCATTAATGTACATAGTTACCATTCAATTAAAAAAAAAAAAGACTTTGAGACCACTTTGAGCAACAGTGAGATCCAACTCTCAAATATAGAAAGATTAGCTGGTTGTTACTACGTGTGTCTGTAGTGCCAGCTACTCAAGAGGCTGAAGCCGTAGGGTCACGTGAGCCCAGTATTTTGATATTGCAGTGAGCTAGGATAAAGCTACTGCACTCTGCTGGGGCAATAGAGCAAGATTCTGTCTCAAAATATATATGTTACTGAGACAATTGTAATTTAAATTGCATTGTCTCTATAAATGTATCTAGGAAAAATTTCTTGCACAACTAGAAACAGCAAAGATGTGAATCTTCTGAGCAAATTAGTAGTTCATGCTTTGGACACTGCTAGGGTTTAAATGTGTTCCCCAAAATTCCAATTTTGAAATCTAATCCCTAAGAACAGATAAAGAGTAGAGCCTTGGTGGATAGGATTGGGGCCCTTAGAGAAGGGCTTGAGAGTCTGGGTTCACTCTCTGGCCCTCTTGCCAGGTGAGGACATAGATTCCTTTACTCTGGAGGATGCAACAGCAAGATGCCACTCTGGAATCAGGGTCACACCTGCCAACACCTTGACCCTGGATATCCTAGCATCTAGAACTGTGAGGAATAAATTTGTTTATCAGCTTATCAATATCCAGTCCATGATCTTTTGTTGTGGCAGCACAAGTGGACTAGGACAGGCACAAATTAAGGCAACATCACTCACTTAACCTCCACGCAGCAGCAGCTTCACAGCTCAGACCCCAAAGAGCAGACGGCCTCGAGCTACCTGTTGGAGCCGCATAGCACACAGCTCACATCTCAGCCTTTCCTCTGGCTTTATTCATTTCTATTATTCTTTTCTTCTTATGCCCCCATTTTATTTGTGTATGTTTTTAAATCATATATATTGTTTTTTAACTCTACTAAATCTTTTTTTCTCAAACAAAGCAAGGTCTAAATTGGTGGTTGTAAAACTAGGGACAACCCTCCCCAACATCCCCACACCCCACACACACAGGACGTGAGAAATTTGGCATTGGGGGAGGTATTTTTGATTGTTATAAGTGGAGAGGGGAAGCCTATTCTAAATAAAATAACCAATACCTCAAACCTATAATAAAAGTCACAACTGTTGAAAATCTATGTTATAGTAATTTCTAAGATTTTCTAGGTGACATTAAATAGGAATTCAATTTTGAAAGAAAAAATAGAGATACCTAAAAAGAGCTTCCGTTATTGTAAGAATAGGCATTCCGTAATTCCTATAAGATAAACCATTTTATATACATACACACAGTGGATGAATGACCAGCAAAGAAAGAAGAGTTACTTAGGATGTACAATGTAGACCTGAAAGTGGTAACTGGGCTCTCACTTACTAAAATAGTAGCTTTTTTTTAGAACACAATAGGTCTAGCTGGAAAAAATAGGCAAGGGAGTATACTGTTGGAGATAATGATACACCTTGCATTCAATACAAGAAGGCAAAGCACAAGTGTGTGTACGACACAGCTAGCAAAGGAAGGAAGACAAAGCTGTAAAAACCAGATGGTTTGAAGAGAAAAAAAAAAAGAAACAGAATTCAAAAAATTTGTAGGTCAAAATAACATAAAAGTTCTACAAAAATATCACTGTACAGAAATTCAATAAATTGTCCAAAAAAGGCACAGCAAGATTATACTTTAAAAGTGAGCATTCAGGAGCAAAAAAGAGAAATGCATAATCTTTATTTTTTTTTTAAAGTCTAAAATAAATGAGCAATTTAACTGGATTTCAAGCTAAAACTAAACAATCAATGCCATCGAGGACAAGTAGAGTCCTGGATGGATACAGGCTTATATGCACACCTGGACCTGAAGACTAGGAAAGTAACTTAGAAATTCACCTTGAATTTGGAAAGAGGTTGTTCTGTGTACTTTTCTTTATGTTTACTTACCATGGTCCGTAAGGACCGTATCATGAGTTGCTTCTTTCAATACTGGTGGTGGGTTTTTTGAATGATCCATTCGTATCTCCCCACTAAGTCTCCCTTGGAACCAATTTACAATCTGCTGACAGAAGTTATGGGGGTGTCTCCAGGCCACAGGGAGAGAAGGCTGCCCAGGCACAGCTGACAGCCCTGCACCGGTGCACCCAGGGGCCAGCGGATGCCGTCCTCCTGACGTACCATCCGACTCCCGCCCGCTTGTTAAACTTCACTTCTGGAGCTCAGCCCCTACACTGCCTTGGCTTTTCTGGTTCCCAACTGTAATGGAGAGTTTCCAGGTCTCACAAGAGAATAATGCTGAAAACAGAGGCCTGACGCAGGCAGCAGCCAGGATGCAGGACCGAGAGCTGCTCTCAGGATGTGAGTTGGGTTGAGCAGGTTGGAACAGAAAAATGGGAGGTAGTCAGAAAAATCATAAGGCTGGAAACACTCAGAGGAGGCGCAAGGCTGTAATATGGTTTTTTAATTAATATAGAACATTTTTGCGTAAATAAGCCTTAATTTACTTTTTAAAAGCTGGGTTAACTGCAAGATTTCCTTTCCGTACATTTAGTAATGAGCAATTATGGTGCTGCTCTCATGCGGTGTTTCACTATTCAAGATGTATCTCTATAATTCTGGACAACTTATCAATAATCTGGAAGATACCGTGAGTATTTTAGAATGATCTTTTCTTTTCTTTTCCTTTTTAGACAGAGTCTCACTATGTCACCCTGGTTAGAGAGCTCACACAACCTCAAACTCCTGGGTTAAGCGAGTGTCCTGCCTCAGTTGCCCAAGCAGTTGGGACCACAGGCACCCATCACAATGCCCAGCTATTTTTTTTTGTTGTTGTTGTAAATGTCATTATTGTTCGGCAGGCCCAGGCTGGGTTCGAACCTGCCAAATCTGGTGTATGTGGCTGGCGCCCTAGCTGTTGAGCTATAGGTGTCAAGCCTAGAATGATTTTAATGGGGCAGATTTTTCCTAATCTTGAATATCTGATTAATTAGCCAGTCTTTAACTAACTAAATGCTGGCGTATACTTTACCAAACCATCTCTACTTCTCTTAATTTCTCGGCACACAGCTAGACTGTATTTCCTGGCAGTTCTTGCAATTAGGTGTTGTCATGTGATTAAGTTTTGACCAATGAAATTCAGTGGAAGTGATACATGGAATTTTTATACAGTCCTATGCAATCCTCAGGTTTTTGCTTTTTTTTTTCCTTTCTTTCACTGATGGCTAGTTAGAAGGGAGATGATGAAATTCAAGGGTGGAAGGAACCTGATTTCCTGGTTACTATATGCATATGTCAGCCACCTCTTTCTGTAAAGGGCCAGATAGGGAATATTTAGCCTTGCAAGCCATACAGTCTATCTGGTGGCTGCTCCTTTCTACCATTATAGCGTTAAAGCACCCACAGACAGCACATAAACCAGCACTGTGACTGTATTCCAAAAAATCTTTACGTTAGAAAAATAGATGCAAAGGCGGATCTGGCCTACAGGCCATAGTTGGTCAGCCCTGGAGACCATTAAAAAACTGAAGAATACGTTCTGTTTTAAGCCACTAAGAAGTGTTTATCTGTTACAGAAGGTAGCATTACCTTAACTAGTACAATGCCACTTTGATTACATGTAAAATTTAGTCTAACATCTCATTGTGAAAAGTTAGTGTGAACCAGCCCACCCCAGGTTTTCAGATCTATAAAAGAATCCTACACAATGTCAAAATAGGGCAAAAAGAAAAAAATCCCATTTTTTTATTTGTTTATTTTTCTTCTGTGAAGGGAGCTTCATGTTGTTTTACTGAGAAAAGGGTAAATTTCTTACTTGGCCATTTCATCTGGTGACTTAAAACTTCAGGCAGAATCGCATCACACTTTAACAAATCATCCGGCAATTGGCTGTGTGGACATCCCCCCATGCAACCAATTCACGAACTCTCCACAGACTCTGAATTTCTTCAGTGACTCGTAAGCCAAAGAAAAAGACTTTTTAAAAGAAAAATCGAGCAACACTGGGAATCTGGGAGAGGAAATAGTTCAAAGTGCAATTTGTCAAAGATGAGTTCAGCACTTCTCGTGAGAATCCCTTGTGTTCCTTTATGTACCCACAGAGAAAGGAAAGAATAATCTTAATTTTGACAACTGTTTATATGTTGTGAGAAAAACAGAGAGAAGGAGACTAGAGAGTAACGTCAGAGAAGTCAAATGGAATTTGAGTAAGGCACCTATGGTTATCTGCAACTGTTTAATTGGAATTATAAGAAATTGGATACAAGGGAGGTACTTTAAGAATTGCTACTTGCCAAGTTTACAAATTATCATTTCCAACTAAACATTTCTGTGTGAAGAAATGTATTTATCCTTCAAGACTTAGAATTTTTTAGACCGTTATAATTATCAAATTAACCCAGTCATCCATAGCTTTTCTGTAGAATCACTCCTTCTTCCAATCCTCGGCAATTTGGTGTTTTAGTCAAATGTTGCTTCATCATGCTGTTTTGCTCTTCTATATGTAGAAGATTTCCCATTTGCTGGATCTTTCTATATCTCATTCTATTTCTTCTTTCTAAAATATCAACTTACTTATGTCATTTAGATGCTTCACCCTCCTTCTCCCATCCTTATACAGAGTCAGCCCAAACTCTGCACAGTGCTGTTGACACCCACCTTCACACAGCCTCGTCTCTCCCCTCCTTCTCCCATCCTCACACAGAGTCAGTCCAACTCTGCAAAGTGCCGTTCACACCCACCTTCACACTGCCTCAACTCAGCCTCATCTCTCCCCTCCTTCTCCCATCCTTACACAGAGTCAGTCCAAACTCTGCACAGTGATGTTCATACCCAACTTCACAGGGCCTCAACTCGGCCTCATCTCTCCCCTTCCTTCTCCCATCCTCATACAGAGTCAGTCCAACTCTGCACAGTGCTGTTCACACCAACCTTCACACTCCTCAACTTGGCCTCATCTCTCCCCCTCCTTCTCCCATCCTCATACAGAGTCAGTCCAACACTGCACAGTGCTGTTCATACTCACCTTCACACTCCTCAACTCGACCTCATCTCTCCCCCTCCTTCTCTCATCCTCACACAGAGTCAGTCCAACTCTGCATGTGCTGTTCACACCAACCTTCACACTGCCTCAACTCGGCCTCCTCTCTCCCCTCCTCACACAGAGTCAGTCCAAACTCTGCACAGTGCCATTCACACCCACCTTCACACAGCCTCAACTCAGCCTCATCTCTCCCCTCCTTCTCCCTTCCTCACACAGAGTCAGTCCAAACTGCGCACAGTGCCATTCACACCTACCTTCACACAGCCTCATCTCTCTTGCTGGCATCTAACATTCTAGAGTTGGTGGATAATCTGTAGTTCTATAAACCCAGCAAATTAGTTTATATGAAGTAAACGTTATCTATCTAAAATGTTCTTCTTCACACATTTACTTGGCTAAATCAAATTCATTCTTTGAACATGTCTGAACTTTTGCTTTCCCCACGTATATTATATGTATATATGTATATAATTAATCATTGTCTCCTGTGTTCTGCTACCAATACTTAATAGTATTAATTTATATATTAAGTGATGAGATACCTTTATGGTATTATAATGCTAATAAGTAATGAATGTTGACTACCAACTATGTATCAGGTCTGTTGAGACATAGTTTATATGTAATACGTCATTTAATCTTTACAACAATCTTATGTGATAGTTTATATCATTGTCCTCATTTTAGAAATGAAGAAGCTAAGACTTAAATATTAATTGACTTGTTAAATTCACTTTGCTACTAAACATTGGAGTCTTCCAAAAAGAGTATTGTGTTTAGAAGACACCAAGTGCTACAAACAGAAAAAGGACAGGAGGTAAATGTTAACTAAGAAGCCATGTCTTTCCAGGACTCATGGGTAACCTCTAGGAAAACAGAATAAAAGTCAGAGATGGAGAAAAGTAAAGTGTATGCCTCACTGTTTAACTGGAACCAACCGATCAACTCCCATGTGTCCATTTGTCAGTCAAGCTCAATGGAAAGAAAGCAGGTGGGAGGGGAAAGGGAATACCTAACAGGTAAAAAGCTCACTACCTGGGGGAGGGGCACACTTGAAAATTTGACTCAAAATGTACAAAACCCCTTTATGTAACCAAAACATTAGTATCCCCACAATATTCCAAAATTAAAACAGAAAAGAAAAGAAAATCTTGGCCTAGTGGAAATGAACATAAATTACACTTTCAAGAAAAATCTCTGCAAAGTAGAAAATATTTTTTTTCAAAGTAGAAAATATTGCATAGGGTAAAAAATTATCATCATGATTATTATTCCTGTAATTGGTATTATTTAAAATAGTAGGGACCTAATGATTAATGGAAGTTGATTTTACAGCTTCATTTCTCATCTAGGTTTGGTTCTGCCTTTCTGTTGGGTACACGGCACCAGGTCTGGAGGCATTGTTGGTGTCACAGCTGAAGAATGCCACAGGTAAACAGCAGACAGAAGCAGCAATGCTTACAACGTCCTCCAACTCTACCCCCAAAACAGAATTATCACATTTAAATGTCACTGGTGCCAAGGATGAAAAATTCTGGTATAAAGTATCTACAGGGAAGGAAGACATTGAAAATACAGGAGAAATAGGATAAAATCAGGAAGAAGGAGAAAGGAAGGAGATTAAAAAATGTTACCTTCAGAAAAGCTTTATTCTCATTTTGCTTAAACAGAAGCAGAGACTAAAGTTCAGAGAACTTAAAGTAATTTATCCTTTTAGGATTAAGTAGAAATTTAATTTAAATCTTTGAACTCCTAAGGCAATGTTCTTTTAATGATGTCACTCAATAATTCAAGTTCAAAATTGCCTGAGCGATGGTTGGTGAGGTGATAGCATAAATACCAAACATATAGCAATTATTTTGATTAAAATTAATAATATACCTAGTGATTTTATGTTCCCCTAAACAATGTATTCAGTCTCATCTTTTTTTTTTTTTTAAAGAAGATAGCTATGACACTGAAAAGGAAAAAAAGAAAACTAAGAAAAATGATGTGTTTGGCAAATTGGCATCACACAGACACAATATTGACCCTTGTAACAGAACAACGTGGAAGCTACATGAGATTTTCAATTACATTTAAGCACAGATTTGACACCAAAAATTTGATTAACGATATGGTTTAAAGCATGAAATATAAGACTTTAAAGACTTTGTAAAGCATAGTCTAAAATAATAGACAACAGCATCAGATTAGATTGCCACATTTCTACCATTGTTAGTCAGAACAATAAGTGTATGTTAATGATAGCTGAGCCCTCTGCCAGTATATAAAATGGTAATATTCAAGTATCACTGTAATATTCTCATACCATTGCTGCCACAAAGGAAAAAACAAGATAACTGTAGCAGTTTAAAACCCTGAGCAAGAATTATAATTAGAAAAGGAAATAATCTTGTTTCTTTAAATACAAATAACTAAATGTGCTAGCACAGCAGAAACAGGCCAGGAAGGCGTAATCATCTAGGGACGTGAGAGCTGACCTGTGCAGCTGTGGGCCTGGCCAGCTCTGAGCAAGCCAACAGGAGCATCGACAGTCCTGAGCAATCAGGCAACTTCTCCAGAAAGGAAACAGCTGGAGGCTGGAGCCAGTGATCTATTCTTAATGACATCTGTTGCTATATTTCTATCATGGGGTTCCTTTTATTTATTTCTGTTATTCAAACAATTCAGTAGAGACCACATTTAAACTGAACTGTCTTTCTCCTGCTAATGCTGGGCACTTCACCCAACCAATGATTTATGTGCTATTCACTATCAATGCTAACTTTATACTTAAACCCTATTGATTGACTTGATTACTCTAAGTAGAAAACAACTCAATCAATAGCTCCTTATTCACCCAACCCCAAAAGATGTTTATTGCTACAGTTTAGTTTGTTGGCTAAGAATGAGTGTTCTGTATCAACAATCAATTCCTGTTCTGCCACACTCTGGCACTGAGATATTGGTGAGCATTTTAACCTCTCTAAGTAAGCCTCAGTTTTTCATCTGTAACACAGGGATAATAATAATGACTATATCATGAGGTTATTGTGAGGACTGAACAGGAAACATCATAAGGTGGTTGGCCCAGCATCTTGTGTGCAGCAAGGCTGCATAAACATTAGAACCCTCTACAGCGGTTTCTCCTAGACATCATTGTCAGTATCATTTTGTCTCTTCCCTACTATCTACCAAAGTGAACTCTGCCTACACTGATAATCTGACCAGACCCTTCCACTTCCCACAAATACTCTGTTACTCACTGGGTGATCTTCTTTGCAACACTATCCTCAAAAGAATGATTTTCCTGCCTATATCAGAGTCCTGCCAGCTCATTAAACTCTAACGACTCACTCTTTCATGAATGTTCCATTTGATAGATTGTCAGTCCTAGCATCCTATAAAGGAATTGGCTTTATTAGCAATACTATTCAAACCATGTATTTGCTTGTCCATATTGCTATTTATGGTTTGCTTAATGTTCAATTTAGCTAATGCTTTTGAACATCTTCTCTTTTTAAAGTACTAGTGCTAGTTTTCCAATACTAAGAAACAATCTTACCCCAATTGCCCTTATAACTGGTAAAATAACTAGGAAAATTAAACCTTCAAAACCGTCAAGCTATCATGGGTATAATGCCAATTACTCTTCCAAGAAATTTCTTTAGATATCCCCAACCAGATGTAAGCTCCCTTTCCTTTTAGCCTACGTGACAATTTATTCGTATTTATCTTTGATTTTGAAATGAGTTTTAAATAGTGGGTGGAATTAGAGAGATAGGGCAAATTTATGAAAAATGCTGCATGATATCAAAAAAAGAGAGTATAAATAACATAATTAAAAAACTTTGTAGGGACAGGCTGGATTCAAATTCTGGATTTTGGTATTAATTGCTGTGTGATCTTATGAACACCCCCACTCTAAGTCTCAGTTTATTATTCTGTAAATGTAGATAATAATGCTTTCTTTAAAAATGTTATGAGAATAAAATTTTAAAATCCATAAAAAGTAAAGAGAAGATACTCAGAAATAATTTCTTTCCATAGTAAAGTAAAATAGAATCTTGAGTTTGCACATGGAATCCAAGAGTAAAAAGAATGAGTGGGCTCAAAAATGGAAAGAAGTTGGAAATGAGGACAAGGGTAAAGAGAGGGGCCTGACCAAGTCATAAGGAGGCTGAGGACCAAGGAGGTCAGGGAGCGTTTCTCAGTAATAGCCAGGCCAAGAAACTTTCGTGAACAGCGATGTCTAATGCTTAAATATATGTTGTTTTCTGAGCTGTGATGAAATAGGACACTTTCTTAACCTTTACCTCCAGATTCATAAGTTAAGGTTCCAAGACAAAGTGACTCTGTTTCTCATTTGGGTGAATGCCCAGGAAGAAAGGAAAAACAAATCCATATGTGCTGAGAGATTAGAAAACTCAGGATAAGTATGAAATCAGAACAAGATACCGCTAAGGAAAAGATAAGCCTCTGAAATGTTGTGATGGCTTTTCCATGGGATTAAGCAGTCAGAAGAAATTGGGACACCCAGGACAACCACATCTGGGAAATGGGGTGAGATCAAGCTATGACAGAGGAAGGAAGCTGACAACAACTGAGAGATTGGATCGCCTGTACTGAGAGATTATAAGAAGAGATTATAATATGTTTGATGACAATGATGCTGATGCAGGGATGAACGTGTGGCTGGACAGACGATGGTGGGGAGACACGGGAGATAATGCCAATCTGAAGCTACCGAAATAACTGACAAAAAACTAAGGCCATTGGATGGAAAGGTTGAAAGGGGGACAAATACAAGCTATAACACAGAGTTCACATCTCCAATTCCTGGAGTATTATGACATATGAGATGGTGCTGTACTCCCCCAAATATTACCCTAGGAATTCAGGTAGGTAGATGGAATGACAGCATGTGCACCGCTCAAAACAAGAATAGAATACGGGAACGCTGGATTAAAGATACATTTCTATGGAGAAAAAAGAAGATACATTTCTGACATAATTATGTGTAGGTTTGTTTTCTCAAACCAGACTATAGGATTCTTGTGTACAGGTCTCACAGACTACTGCACATAAATGTTTCTTAATGACAGTTGTCTATTTTGGGTACAATCTATGGCCTCTTATTCATTAGAAATTGAATTCATAATTTTTAGCTGGGCACATGGCTGCTTAGAATAAACACTACATTTTTCAGTATCCATTGAAGCTAAGTAAGGCTTTGGAAGTATAAATAAGCCAATGAGATGTAAAAGAATCTTTACTTATACAAGGCATGTCTTTTTTAATTGAGTGTAACTCAATTAATCTACTTAAGATTGGGGAGCCACAAATGGGTAATGGTGGCCAAGATAGAGAGACCCTGGTTCCCCATCAACTTCATGTAGTCAGTCCCCAGACCAGCCACAGACTGCTTAACTCTAGATTTCCCTAAGATCAATTTGAAATAAACTCCAGTCTTGTTTATATTATTGTTACATGGAATTTTCTACTACTTGCAGCCAAGTCTAGTTCCGACTGCCTTGATTATTTTTTCTATTTGCTTCAGTTCTGTTTTTTTTTTTTTTAAATAAATTCTAAATATACCTTTTTAAAAAACATTTAGAAATATTTTGAAATGCTGACCAGGCATTCTTTACACTTGTTTGAGAAAGTTTTTCATCTGGTAAGTGGCATGGTAAAAGCATCCCTATAAATACAACTTTGGTTACCACAGAAGCTTATTGGAATATCGGATGTTTGATTAATATGTTTGCTCACCAAAGAGATCAACCAAAACTCTACTGAAAACCATACTTATAGTGGTTAAGTCTTAGGCTAAGGCCATTTGACTAAAGTGGACATTTGACTAAATCTGCAGAGAAGACAGCTACAAACAACAGAGAGGAATGAGTCTATTTTTTCCCTTGAACCCATACAAGTCATTATGGGACACAGAACATTTAAACAGCACTGTGTAGCACTGGATTTTAATTATGTGCAGAAAATTAAACATTTTAAGTCTTTTGCTAATGATTCACACTCTCCTACTTTTTACTCTGACATGCTCACATTGGACTAAAAATTATAAGCCTCGAATAAGGTATTTCCTTTGAACTGATTTTTCTCACTTAGACAATACTTTATGAGACATAGTATTCCAAATATCACCCATTCTAAATTCCCTGTTTTAAAGATGAAATGACCCAAAAAGATAACCAAACTTAACTAATTCTTGTTCAGAATAATTGTTTATTCACTCGTTGATTCATTCATACTTATACACATGCAATCAATTAATATTGAATTCTCTCTCTCTCTCTCTTTTTTTTTTTTTTTTGAGACAAAGACTCACCTGGTGCTTGAGGCTAGAGTGCCAGGGCATCAGCCTACCTCACAGCAACCTCAAACTAGCAGTCCTTACTCAGCCTCCCAAGGAGCTGGTACTACAGGTACACACCACAACACTCAATTAAATTTTTTTCTATTTTTAGTATAGACAGGGTCTCACTCTTACTAGGCTGGTCTCGAACTTCTGAGCTCAAGCAGTCCTCCATTCTCAGCCTCCCAAGAATGCACCAACAAGTACTTCCACCCAATTACTATTTAATTCTTAATAGGCATAAAGCATTGGGGGTGAAGATAGCTAGAGCCCAGAATCAGATAGGAACCTTGCCTTCTGAATATTTTCAATTTAGGTTGAGATAGAAATTATCCAGGTAATTATACAAAATAATAAATGAAGATGCTACAAATGTTCCTATAGAGAAAGAACCACAAGAGAGGAAAAGAGGGTAAGGAGTAGTTAGCTTTGACTACGAATAAAGTTACATTTGGACTGAAGCTTAAAGGATCTGAACAGGTAAAAGAGAGACGGGACAGACACTGCAGATGAACGGAGTGACTTTTGCACTTGTAGAGTTGATTTCTTTATGAAGCTTTCTTTTTCTTAAATTATTTCTAACTTACACTTGAATGGGAAAGTAAAACCAAAACAGTTCTTAAGAAGCCAGGGGTGAGAATAGTGACTTTGCAAAGCTTGACATCATAGTTAATGCAGCATTAAAAAGTGACGCTTCTCCAGGCACACGTGAATCTCCATGAAGTCCATCAGCTCCGGGGCCATGCTAGCCTTCAGCAAGGGAAAGACAAGTGTCCTGTGCCTCAGAAATCAGGAGCTCTGAGCTCCTACTCACAGAATGCCATGAATTAAATGACTTGAAAAAGATGCCATGTAAGTAAAACAGTAGGGTTTCAACTTACAAATGAAAATCCACACAGAATGAAGTATTAAGAAAAATAAATGCATCTTCCCTCATGCTGCAATGAATTAAACCATCTAGGACACACCATGTTCAAACAGAAATTGCTTAAAATGCAAATGACACCTAAAAGAAAGTGATGGCATCTACATAGGTTATTATAACTACATATTCCTTTACAATGTAATAAGTGTGAAAAGTTGCTTTTTCTTACATTTGCAACAAATTATGGTTATCAGCGATAGAGCTATACCTAGGACTAACTAGGCATTCGTTAATTAGTAGTATCAGTGATTACAATATATGCATATTCAGAGGATTTTGTTCATGACTTTTGCAACTATAAACTAAAAATCCAGTTTCTACAGGGATTTTATTTCCCTTTATTATATCCACTTATTTCATAGCATATTTTGTAGTTCACCTGAAAGGAAATTTGAATTTTAGCTACAAAATCTGCAGGTACCCTTCAGCTACTGACCTTGCTATCTTCTCTCTCCTTGGCTTTTCCTTGAAGGGGTTTCATCTCTCCAAATTCACAGGTTGATTGTAATGTAAGCTGACAAGAAAGCATTGAGCGCTCTGTTTCAGCCAGTTCCAAAGGTCTTGAAGAATAATGCTGCGACCCAGTAGTGCCAAGATTTGGTATCGGAAGAGCAGTATGAACAGGCTTTGACCCAACGGCTGGCCGCCTCCCTTCTGAGGCAGCCCCAAGTACAGGCATGGCTTCTATAAAAGTATCTTCTTGCTGCCAAAAAAAATGCTTCTAACCTCAGTCTGGTAGACTCCAACTTTAGTATTTCCAGAACAAATACTTTAAACAAAACTAGCAGTCATCCTGATTTTTTTAAAAACTAATAACATAACTTTCAGGAAGAGGCAAAACTTCCCTTCATCTTTACTTAAGTATCTTTCTTGCTTGCTGGCTGAGAATTTCATAATCTCATTCCCTCTCTCTCTCTCCTCCCGGTTTTTTCTGTTCAATGAGTCAGTGTCTATGCAATAATAAATACTCCTTTGGGGAGCAAACTTTTCTGAAAGGTAACTGCTCCAAAGCTCCTTCTCTAGAAGCGAAGAGTTACCAGATTTGCTTTTTCTTCTCACTAAAGCTGCCTGACACTGAGCTTGGAGAGCAAAAAGGTCAGGGGGAGGGGAAGGAAAAGCCCTTCAGCCCAATTTTAAGGACGGCCAAAACGCCACAATAGTGGAAGGACAGCAGTTCTTCCTGACTTCAGAAATAACCAGCCTGAGTTCTCTTTTTAAAGAAAAGCATATTTCCCCAGCTTAAAAAAAAAAAGAAAGAATGGACATGTTAATGGCCAAGACAAACAGCTGCTGGAAGAACTTTTAGCCCGGAAATAATCTCAGCAATAAAGTTGTTTGTCTGATTTCCAGCTATTTTTCACTACTGACAGCCGTGAGCCACACTGTGCGCTCTGTTTCACCCCATGAAATCAGGATAAATTCACGCAAGAGGGCAACCGGCTAAAGCAGCTAAACCATTCAGCAGAACATGCCTGCCTGGGCTATGAAAATGCAGTAAACGCAGACAGCTAAACACCAGATATCATAATAATGAGGATGATGATAAAAATAGTCACAACTAATGCTTATGGAGAGTGTACTAAATACCAGTTACTAAGCTAGGCAGTTCACACGTTATCACAGCAAATCTTTGGAATAATTTAGAGTACAGGCACATTTATTTATTTACTTTACAGAAGGGTAATTAGGACTCAGATAAATTAAATAAATTGACCAAAATCATAAAACTAGAAAGTAGGGGAAACTATATTATTTAAACTTTAAAAAAGCAATTTAAAATAACAACGTTATTTGAACTTATTAAATGAAACTTAAAATCCAAAGCAACTGAAAAGTGTCTACACATATACTTTATGACAATGAATGGTGCTTCTATTCATAACATTACTTTATTATAATTGTATCATGTTCCATTTCTGTAAAAAGTCAGGAACTGTAACAGCAGCAAGGCGTCAATTAAAACAAAAACACCTGATGGATATGGATTATTGTCCTGAAAGCATTTGCACTTAGAAAATATGGATACAGGGAGAAATTCCTCCATCATTTAGTAAAAATCGTATTTCTGTGAGAGTGTTGAGATCGCAATAGCAATTTTTTTTCTACTAAGAATTTTATTTCCTCTCTCTCATTTCTTTTTGAGAATTCCAGAAGGCACATGTTTACTACTGTTTCTCTATTTTATTTAATAATTGTTATATTCACCAAGTATTGTTGGAATTAGTAATAATGCAGGAAAGTAATTAGAGAACTGAGTAGACGTTCAGTCAGTGGTGCCAATTATTAGAATCATAACTATTTTATAGAAAATATATGTCTTTGGTGAAAATGTCTCCCTTTAGTTACAGAATGATAATCTTTGACCTACCTTTTCTAGTTCTGTAAGTTATTACATACTTTTATGTGAGAAGGAATACTTTATAGATGAAGGAAACAATAATTAAAGTAAAATGTATATATTCTTGCTGATGCAGCACAGAAGAAAGTGAAATGCAAATTGCAAAACTTGCGGATGTTAAAAAAACCCAAGTGGGCCTTACCCAGTAGGATAATAAGAAACAAATACAGCACTAGTGGTGTCGAAGAAATGAAATAATCTCTGTAAGGGAGTAAACTGCTTTGTAAGTTATAAACCATTCCACACACTACAACTTACAGAGACTAGAAGATATTGCAGAGCTGGAGATGTTCATGTTCCTAAAATGAGATTTATGGGATATAGCAATATATTTATCCTATAATACATTGCATACGGAATGGTACCTAAAATAATAGACTTTAACGGGAAATATTGTGGAAAGACCATTCAAAAGATATGCAACTTTGGTAGTAGATGCCTAGAAAAATAATATTGGAACACAGAAAATAATTTGGACTACCTACAGAAGTGGCTTAGCCAA
>CAUYQV010066404.1:0-25840 GCA_963574575.1 Galagoides demidoff
TGGTCCCAGCTACTTGGGAGGTGGAGGCAGGAGACTCGCTTGAGCCCAGGAGTTGGAGGTTGCTATGAGCTGTGATGCCATGGCACTCTACCCAGGGGGACAGCTTGAGGCTCCGTCTCAAAAAAAAAAAAAAAAAAAAGAATAGGAAAAAAACATAAACAGACCATCAAAGGCCTGTGAGACATCATCAAACATAACATCATACATCTAACAGGAATTCCAGAAGGAAAGAAGAGAAAGAAAGGAAATATTTATAGAAATAATTTGATGAAAAATGCTAATCTACACATTCAAGCAGCTCAACAAAATCTAGGGTAAACTCAGAGATCCACACCTGGACACATGATAATCAAACTGTTCAAAGTCAAAGGCAAGGAGAGAATCTGGAAGGCAGCCAAAAAGAAAAAAATCACTCATCAGGTACAAGGGATTCTCATTGATATTAACAGCTGAGTGGGATGATACATTCAAAGCACTGAAAGAAAAAGACTGTCAGGAATTCTATCCTTGTAGGCACAGTGGCTCACACTTGTAATCCCAGCTACTTGTGAGGCTGACATAAGGGGATCTCTTGAAACCACAAGTTCAAGACCAGCCTGGGCAACATCATGAAACCCCATCTCTTAAAAAATAAAAAAAAAAAATAGCTGGGTGTGGTGGCACATGCCTTTAGTCCCAGCTACTTGGAAAGCTGAGGCAAGAGGATCATTGAGCCTGAGGGTTCAAGGCTGCTGTAAGCTGTGATCATGCCGCTGTACTCCAGCTTGGGTGACAGGGTGAAACTCCAGAAACAAAAACAAACCCACCACCACCAACAAAAATTCTGTATCTAGTGAAGCTATTATTAAAAAATGGAAAATAAGGCTGGGTAAGGTGCTTACGCCTATAATCCCAGCACTCTAAGAGGCTGAAGCAGGTGGATTGCCTGAGATCAGGAGTTGGAGACCAGCCTGAGCAAGAGCAAGACCCCGTCTCTAAAAAACAAAAATAAATAAAAATACCTGAAAGTTGTGGCAGGTGTCTGTAGTCCCAGCTACTTGGAGGCTGAGGCAAGAGACTAAGGTTGCTGTGAACTATGATGCCACAGCACTCTATCAAGGGCAACAAAGTGAGACTCTGTCTCAATAAAAAAAAGAAAGAAAGAAAAATAAGCCATTCCCAAATAAAAAAGAAGAAAATTTGTTATTTTAACAAAGCTGCCTTTTAAAAAATACTAAAGAGAAGTCTTTTTTTTTGTTTTTGTTTTGAGACAGAGTCTTACTATCTTGCCGTTGGTAGAGTGCCATGGTGTCTCAGCTCACAGCAACCTCAAACTCTTAGGCTTCAGCAATTCTCTTGTCTCAGCTTCCCAAGTAGCTGAGACTACAGGCTCCCACCACAACGCCCAGCTATTTTTTGGTTGTAGCTGTCATTGTTGTTTGGCAGGCCCAGGCTGGGTTCAAACCCGCTAGCTCCCGTGTATGTGGTTGGCACTCTAGCCACTGAGCTACAGGTGCCAAGCCACTAGAGAGAAATCTTTAGCCTGAAATGAAAGGATCATAGACAATAACTTGAATCCATAAGAAAAAAGTAAAGAACCCTAGTAAAGGTACACAGTACAAATACATATAGTATAAGTATATTTTTGTTTATAAATAGTTTCCTCTTATCTGATTTAAAAGATGACTGTGTAAGGAAATGATTATAAATCTGTGTTGATGGCCATACAGTCTATAAAGGTATAATTTGTATGACAATAACACAAAGGAAATAAAAGCCATCCTGGCTGGAAAGGAAGACGTAAACCTATTGCTGTTTGTAGTTGACATGCTCATGATCTCATAGAAAATCCTGAGAATTTCACAGAACAAGCTAGTAGAGCTGACAAAGTGGGTCAGCAAAGTTGCAGGACATAAGATCAATATTAAAAAAATCAATTATATTTCTATGCATCAGCGATGTGCAATCCAAAAATGAAATAAGGAAAATAATTTCTTATATTATAGCATCAAAAAGAATAAAATGCTTAGAATAAATTTAACAAAAGAATTATAAGACGTGTACACTGAAAACTGCCAGACATCATTAAAAGAAATTAAAATTTCTTTTTCTCTTAACAATTTTTTTTATTAAAACATAACTGTTTACATTAATATATTTATGGGGTAAATGTGCTGATTTTATATACAATTTGGGATGCTTATATCAAACTGGTGAACATAGCCTTAACCTCACTTACTTAATTATTGTGTTAAGACATTTATACTGTACTCTTAATAGATTTGACATGCACTCTTGCAATATGCACCATAAGTGAGGTCCCCCAGATTACCCTCTTTGCACCCGGCCTGCCCCCTCTCCTCCCCTCATCCTCCTCTTCTCTCCTTCATCCTGGACTATAGTTGAGTTTTATCTTTCATATGAAAGTGTGGGTGATTATATATTGGTTTCACAATAGTACCAAGTACATTTGGATACTTTTTCATCCATTCTTGAGATACTTGACTAAGAAGAATATGTTCCAGCTCCATCTGTGTAAATATAAAAGAGGTAAATGCTCCATCTTTTTTAAGGCTGCATAATATTCCATGGTATACATATACCACAGTTTATTAATCCATTCACGGGTCGGTGGGCACCTGGGCTCCTTCTCATGCCTTGGGAATTATGAATTGGGCTGCAGTAAACATTCTGGTGCACATATATTTGTTGTAAAATGATTTTTGGTCTTCTGGATATATACCTAGTAGAGGAATTACAGGATGGAACGGCAGGTCTGCTTTTAGTTCCCTAAGTGTTCTCCAGACTTCTTTCCAAAAGGAACGGATTAGCTTGCATTCCTACCAGCAGTGTAAAATTTAAATAAATAGGAAGACATGGATGTTCGTGGATTGGAAAAGATAATATTGACAATATTCCCCAATTGATTTATGGATCATTGCAATTCCTATCAAAATTGCAGCTGACAACTTTTCAGATTTTGATAAGCTGATCTTAAAATTCACATGGAAATGAAAAGGACTAGAATGTCAAAATAATCTTTAAAAACATTAAAGGACTCACATGTCCCTATTTCAAAAGATACTACAAAGCTACAGCAATCAAGACAAGGTGGTACTGGCATAAGGATAAACATGGATCACTGGAATAGAACTAAAGTCCAGAAATAAATCTATACATATATGTACAATTGATTTTTGATAAAGATACCAAGATAATTCTTTTTTTTTTTTTTTGAGACAGAGCCTCAAGCTATCCCCCTGGGTAGAGTGCCGTGGCATCACAGCTCATAGCAACCTCCAGCTTCTGGGTTCAAGCAAGTCTCCTGCCTCCGCCTCCCAAGTAGCTGGGACACAGGCACCCGCCACAACACCTGGCCAATACCAAGATAATTCAATGGAAGGATGGGAAGAATAGTCTTTTTAACAAATCATACTGAAATAACAGGATACAAAAGATTGAAAGAGGACCCCTGTCTCAATATGTATGTGTAAATTAACTAAAAATGGATCAAAGTCTTAAATCTAAGAGCTCACACTAAAAAACTCTTAGACTAAAGTTTAAGACTAAGTCTTCATTTCTTTGATAACACAAATAACCAAAGAAAAAACTGAAAACTTTTGTAAATCAAAGGACACTATCCAGAAAAATAAAAGATAACCCACAGAATGGGAGAAAATATTTTCACTTACTTGATAAGGGCCTGGTCTCCACACTATACACACAGAACTACAACTCAACAAATAAATCTAATAATCCAGTTTAAAAATAGGCAAAGGAGTTGAACAGGCATTTTTCAAGGAAGATATACAAATGGCCAACATACATATAAAAAGATAGTTAATATCATTAGTCACTAAGGAAATGCAAATCAAAATCACAAAGAGAGGGCGGCACCTGTGGCTCCGTGGGTAAGGGTGCTAGCCCTATATACCAAGGGTGGCAGGTTCAAACCTGGCCCCAGCCAAACTGCAACAAAAATATAGCTGGACATTGTGGCAGGCACCTGTAGTCCCAGCTGCTTGGGAGGCTGAGGCAAGAGAATCACCTAAGCCCAGGAGTTGGAGGTTGCTGTGAGCTGTGTGATGCCACAGGGCTCTACCAAGTGATAAAGTTAGACTCTGTCTCTACAAAAAAAAAAAAAAAAAAATCAGAGGAACAGTATCAAATGCTGGCAAGAATGTGGAGAAATTGGAATGCTCATATGTTGCTGGTAGGAATGTAAAATGATGCAACTTCTTTGGAAAACAATTTGGCAATTTTGCTTCAAAGAGCTAAACATAGCACTACCATGTAACCCATGAATTCCAATTCTAGATATGTACTCAAGATAATTGAGACTGTCCATAGCAGCATTATTCATGTTAACCAAAAGCAGAAATTATCCACATGTTCATCAACTGATAATTGGCTAAACAAAATGTGAACTATTCATAAAATGGAATATTAGTCAACTGTCAAAAAGAATGGAATCTTGATACATGTTACAACATGGATGAGCCTTGAAACATGATGCTAAGAGAAAGAAACCACCCAAAAGGCCATACGTTGTTATGATTCTATGTATGTGAGTTCAGAATAGGCAAATCTTTAGAAACATAAAGTAGATAAGTGGTTATTGAGGGCTGGGGGGAACTGCTAATGGGTATAAACTTTCTTCCTTTTTTCTTTTTTCTTTATTTCATTTCATTCCATTTTTTTTTTTTGAGACAGAGTCTCACTATGTTGCCCTCAGTAGAGTGCTGTGGCGTCACAGCTCACAGCAACCTCCAACTCTTGGCTTCAGTGATTCTCTTGCCTCAGCCTCCCAAGTAGCTGGAACTACGCATGCCTGCCACAATGCCTGGCCATTTTGTTGCTGTTGTAGTTGCTATTATTGTTTGATAGGCCTGGCTGGGTTTGAACCCACCAGCCCCAGTGTATGTGGACAGTGCCCTAGCTGCTGAGCTATAGGCACTGAGCCATCATTTCATTTCTTTTTTATTTTTTTTTTTCAGTTTTTGGCCGGGGCTGTGTTTGAGCCCGCCACCTCCAGCATATGGGACTGGCGCCCTACTCCTTTGAGCCACAGGCACCACCCCATTTCATTTCATTTTTGAGACAAGAGTTTCACTCTGTCACCCTGGATCAAGTGTCGGGAGTCATAGCTTTCAGCAACCCCAAACTCTTAGATTCAAGTGATCCTCTTGCCTCAGCCTCCCAAGTAGCTGGGACTACAGACCCACTGCCACACCTGGCTAGTTTGTCTATTTTTAGTAGAGATGGGGGTCTCACTCTTGTTCAGGCTGTTCTGGAACCCCTGAGCTCAAGCAATCACCTGCCTTGGCCTCCCAGAGTGCTGGGATTACACGTGTGAGCCACTATACCAGAGTAGAAAGGCCTAATTTGCTAGCAATTAACTAAAAACCTTTGAATGACAGTGACAATGGCTTAGGACTACCTGGTTTCCTTACTGATCACCAGACCCTCTCCTGTCCACTATTCTGTCTCCTGGAAGGGGGCCCTTGGAGGTGATGAGGGAAGGTCAGCAACCTCCTGTCTTGCAGATAGGGACCTGATGGAGTTGAGCTGCTTACAGCAGGTGACCTAGCAGGTGAATAAGAAGGTTTATGATGTAGTGAGTCATTGATCCTCCCTGGGCCTCAGTGTCCCCATCCATAAAATGGGGAAAAGAGCACTTAGGCCAGATAATTTCTACACTCCTCCACCTGGTTTGAAGTTTCTGGAGTGCAAGAGAGAAAGAGAAAAGAAGGAGAAAAAGAAAGGGAGAGGAAGAAAGAAGAAAGAGCGGCAGTGTTAAAAGTGGTGGTTTGGATTCCAGCTTTTAGTTTTTTAGGTCATAATGAGAATGGATTCAAACCAGATGTTGTTCTGGTGACTTGCAGTAGCTGAGAGTGGAACCGTGTTGTGATAATATCACATTAGCATGAAGCAATATATCTATCAACAGCCCCAGCGGGAGTAAAGCAGTTGGCATTTGCAGGGCCTATGTCCCCACCCTTGAGTTCAGCATTTGAAAGGACCTTAGACCCCAACTGGGTTTCCCAACTCTTCCAGGAAGGGCACATTCTTCAGAGAGTGTCCAGCCCCCAGCTCCCACTCATACCTCACTCACAGGGCAAGGCAAAGACCCCAGCTACTCACATGGCGACACATTCGAGGCAGGCTGGCAAGGCAGGAAGGCAGCAGCCCAGGAGAGCCGAGCTCAGTGGGGGCCATGGAGTGCGGCCCAAACAGCCCACAGGATCACAAGCCACATTGTTATTACTTTTTAATTAAAATGGCGTCTTTCCCCCTTATTACAAAGCCATGTCTGTTTATTTTAACAAAATTAGACAGGACAGACCAGGAAAAAGAAAACATGAAAAACGACTCATGATCCAGAGAGAGCCAATGTTAATGCCTGGGTATATTCAGAGTCACGAACTAAATACCCACAGGGCCAGGCAGGTAGGTAATGTAAATGAGAATAGGGTACTATTAAAATTAGCATGAAAATATGAATCAAATGGTAGTGAAATCAATACAAATATGTGGCTAGGGAAAATTGATATTAATCTAAGTATTAATATGTGAACAGTGACATTAAGCGATACCAAGAATGTCTGAATCTGTGAAGTAATAGAGAATATACGGCCAAGTATAGAGGCATTCATGAGTCAAGGAGGTTTAAAATATTAATTTAGGCTCCAGGGGCCACCAGTTTGAAATCCCTGCTAGGTATCCTTTTAGATCTTTATATATGGTATGTATATTCATATATATGCATATGTGTGTATACATAAATAAACACACATATGCCACTTATAAAGGTAAACACACATATATACATATACTCCCTGCTTACACTATCTATGGACTGTGATTGCTGACAGTTTTAGGTATCAGTAATCACAGTCCAAAGATACTAAATGGCAGATTTCACTAATAAGCAAGGAAGTAATTTTAAATTGTGCTCTGTTCTGAGGAGTGTGATGAAATCTTGGGCCATCCAGCACCATCCCACCCTGGACATGAGTTATCCCGTTGTCCAGCATATCCACACTGAGAACCACCTGCCTGTTAGTCATTTGGGAGCCAGCTAGGTTATCACATCAGCTGTTGCTGTATCATAGTGCTTGTATTCAAGTAATCCTTATTTGACTTAACAATGGTACCAAAGCTCAAGAGTAGAGACACTGGCAATTTGTATACGCCAAAGAGAAGGCCTAAAGTACTTCCTCTAAATGGAAAGGTGAAAGTTCTCAACTTAATAGAAAAAGAAAAAAAAATCATACGCTAAAGTTGCTAAGATCTCTGGTAAGAATAAATCTTCTATTGGTGAAATTGTGAAGAAAGAAGAAGAAATCCACAAAGTTCTGCTGTCATACCTCAAACTGCAAAAGTTGCTGGCACAGTATATGACACTTACTTAATTCATATGGAAAAAGCATTAGATTTGTGAGAGGGAGACATGGATAGAAACCTGTTTTGATTGCTGGCAGTCAGGATTGGTATTATTTGCTGTTTCAGGCATCTGCTGGGGTATTGGAATATGTCCCCTGCAGATGTTCCTTTCATCCTCTCTGGATGAATACTCAGCTTATGTAGCTCTCAACAGCAATTATTTTTATTTATTTACTTATTATCTGCCTGTCCTGCTAAACAATAAGCTTATAGCCCTGGGGCCTAGCTCGGAGTCTGACACGGGGATGTTAATACAGGACCGATTGAATGAGTGAGCAATGAAAACTGTACATTCAGTGCTTAGCATGGTGCCTGGCACAAAGGATATGAGCCTGAATGAATAACTGGCCCCTGGAACAATCCAACAACTCACCGATCCTTTATCACTCTTAGAAGCGTCCTCTCTCAGGCCACAGCTCAGTTTGAAAGGCAGCAGAAGGCTGGGTGTATGGGGCTCATGCTGCTGCTTTTTTGTTGTTGTTTTCCCCCCTTTCTGCAAAATCTCCTGTGACCATTTAAAGCCAGGAAGCAAAATCAAAGGGCCCTAGATTCAAAGGACACTAATTACCTTTCAAAGAGTTCCCCTTGGCTTTAGCCACACGTTCCAGTCAGAGGCTGTGGGAGTTTGCGGTTCCTGTGCCGGCTTTGAAACGGGGAGGGATTAATGGGGCTTGATTAAACCACAAATGTCAGGAAGTGCAGAGGGCAGTGAGGAATGCTGGCCACCTCCGTCCTGGAGTAGGGGGAACAGTCACTGACCTCCCCCCGCCCCCCGCCCACTGGGTTGGACCCTCTGATGAAGGCGCTGAGGGGGAGGGTGTCTCCCCCCAACACGAGGGTACCAGGTTCATGCTTATGATGACATTCATGTACACAAACATGACTGATGTGCTAGTGAGAATGTGGTCTTGCCTTTTGTTAAAACAGCCTTTTTAGGAGGTATAGTAAGAAACCTGCCCGCTAATTTTCCATAGCCTGACATCTGAACAGCAGACTCCTCAACTCCACAGAAACAGGCTTGCACTAAAATTATGACAATAGTAAGTACCAGTTCATTGAGCACCTACCTTAGTACTAGGTACTGAGCTTATTACTTTATGTGGTTAATCTCATTCCATCCTTATATAACTCCCTAGGGAGGACACAGGGACTCTCATTTAGCCCCATTGCACAGATGGGGAAACTGAGGCTCTGAGAGGAGGAAGTGACAGAACAGCATTAGCTCTGGGACTCCTATTTAGGAATCTGAACTATTCTACACTGTTCACTCTTTCAGTGAATTCTGAAGCCTCATCTCCCTGATAGTCCAGGATGAAAGATTCTGCAGAAAACAAAAAGACAACGAGGTAACAGGAGGAGAAAGAGACACTGGAGAAATCTGTACCAACTGGTGGATCCTCCTTTAGTTTTTATTAATCCCTCCAACTACCGAGAAAGAAACTGGTAACACCTCCTATCAGGAAGCCTTTCAGCAGTGAGTACCTGAAACTCAATTCAGTGAGGAAGGCACTGTGGATTTGGTTGTCCCATATCAGCCCTACCCTTCTGTGCCTGTCTCCATTACAGAGGTTGGAAAAGCTAAATACACACTTTAGCAGCCCCCTTGGCTGCCAGAAGTGCCCACGTGGCCAATTCCGGCCAATGAGACACAAATGGAAGACTTTTAGGGGCTTCAATCATTACTTGTAGCAGCCTTCTCTACCTCCTTCTCCTGCCTGGAATATGATGTGATATTTGAACTATGGCAGCTATCCTGTGTTTACAGGGAAAGGTCCAGAGAATCACAGACATTTCTGAGTCATCAAACTAATGCTAGTCACTAACTATTTCTAGATTTTTTTAAGAGTTAAAAGGATAAAACTCCTATTTATTTAAGCCTCTGTTAGCTGAATTTTCTATTGCTTGAAACCAAAAGCCCTTTAATGGGTATAGCCATCTTACTATGTCTTAAGAGTAAGGAAATTCCTCCATAAGGTTCCTGCCTACCCATTCCCCTCACATTGATACCGGAATTTCGTCTTCAGTAGATTCTTGGTCTCGGTGATTGGAAGAATGAATCCCTGGACCACAGATCAGTGGTAAGACAGGATTTATTTTACAGAAAAGAATACAAAAACACCAAAGCTCCTGGCAGAGAGAAACACCAGAAGTCAGGGGGGAAAGTGCTTTCTCTCTCTCTCTCTCTCTCTCTGTCTCTTTCCCCAGGCTGCATGAGTCCTCTGTAGTTACATCTAGCCGGGACTCTGTAGTTACATTTAGCGTGGACTCTGTAGCAAATGAATGGATACAATCCCTTAGATTCACAGGCCTAGGAAACCTACATGAAATCGACCAGGGCTGGGAAATGGCGGTTCCCTGCTCAGCTGCAAGTGCAAAGGGAGGGAGACACTAAGGGGCTGGTGTCTCCCCAGCAGTTGTCTGGCCCCTCTGGCTACTGGAGCTTCCTGCGGGACACCCACCACACCCCTACCCTCCAGCCCGCTGGTTCCCCTGCCGGTTGCCATTGCGCCAACACTGCCAGGGAAGAGGCAGCAGGTCCTCCCATCAGCTTGGCAGCGCTGGCTGGGGCGCCACCTGTCCTGTATCAATATCTCTGTCTAGAATTTTGTTCAGTGTTTCATACTAAGCTAATTGCTAGTCAGGGGCAAGGAACCAAAATGGTTGGCTTAGATCAACATGGTTCTTAAACTTGAATTGTATCAGTATCTTACCGGGAAGGCTTGTTAAAACCCAGATCACTGATTCCTATCTCCAGAGTTCTGATTCAGTTAGTATAGGAGAGTGTATGAGAATTTGCATCCCAGGGAAATGTTCTGCTCTAATTATACAAGTACAATCAGAGAAAGTTCATTGTGGGGAGTAGTCAAGGAAAGCTTCTTGGAGGAGGGGCCATGAGATAAGGTTTAAAGAAAGCTTAAGTACAGAGAAGTGTAAAGATAGAAGCATGAAAGAAGGCCCTGAGTAAGAAATGAATGACCAGGAAGAGCACAAGAAGGTGTGGTACAGAGCAGAATGGAAAGGATTGGATTGGGTAGATATCCACTCATGAAGGACATTCATTATTAGCTCCAGGAAGCCAGTTGATTTGGGAGGTAAGAGGAAGGTAGGTTAAGAGATCTCTATCTATCTATTTATCTATCTATCTTTTTTTTTTTTTTTGCCAGACTTGGATTTGAACCCAGGCTCTAATTCATTTATGTTTTTGCTGTGGTTTTCCTGAGAAAGTTAATTTATCTCTCTTAGCATTTATTTTTTTTCTCGGCTGTAAATGCAACTAGTGATGCCTTTCTCACAGGGATCGTTATAAGATTTGCATGCTATAATGCATGTAAAATGTCTCATGCTAAATACATGATAGCAAAAAGAAAAAACTCACTTTGAGAAAATACTACATCTCAAACTTTCACAATTTGTTAATGATTTGTTACTAGGCAGTCTAAAGGTCTATCACCAGATGATTTCAGGAAATATTGAGTTAAACTTTTCTTTATTGCAAGACTTTGTAGTCTTTAGTATGCTAATATGAGGGCTGGATCAAAATGTTTATTTTGGGAAATGCACGTGTTCAGCAGGACAATGAGAAACCGATGTAAAGCATTAACGTACTATACTACCCAAAGTTGTAATTTAAACCCTAATGAAGCATAAAAATGACAGCATTTTATCAATTCATTAGATGGTATCTCTCTCTGTATTCTAACTTCCTTAACTTATGCTGTGATACCAAAAAAATCATCAAATCTCCCTGGCTTAAAACAAAAAATGTTTATTTCTTGCTCTTCTTAATTCCAGGACTGACTGAAGCTCTAACCAAACTCTCTTCCTCCTGGGCCCCAGCTGATGAAGCAACCCTATTTGGAATCTGATACTCTGGTGGAAGTGAGGAAAAGCCACAGTGGAAACATGTGGTGATTCTTAAGGCTTCTGCTCAGAAATGGCATTACATCACTCACATTCATGTATCATTGATTGGCCAAAGTAAGTCACATGGCCAGGCCTGATGTCAGTGGCACAGGAATATAACCCTCTCTCAAGGAGAGAGAGGGAGCTTAGGGAATTAAAAAATAAGTCCACTATGTTGTTAAAAGAAAAAACATTAGACAAATTAAATTTAGCAGAGTTTATTGGGGGCAAAGAATGATTCATGAATCAGACAGCACTCAGAACTAGAAGAGGTTCAGAAAGCTTTACTTTATCAGTGTGAGCAGTGGGCTTTTATAGGCTGAATGTAGAAACAAATAGAGAAATTACTTGATTGGCTACAGAAGTTAGGCAATTTGCCTTATCTGAGCATGATCTGGAAGAAAGTCTCTTATTAGAGGTTAGTTGGAAGTTTCTAATTGGTTAAGTGTCTGGTTTTGTTTTAAAGTTTATGCTGGACTTTGGTTGGCTGACATAAGAACCTAAAGCATGGGCACCATCTCAGCCTAGTGGCCTCACAATTTAAAAAATTTTTAACACTGTCATCTTGAAAGTAGCCACCCTGTTTTAAAATACTGCCTACTTAGGATTGTTCAGTAATCCAGAAAGGCATTTCTTTACAGTGGGGCAAAACAATGAATTTATATTTAGTATTTCAAAGTTTCATTATTCATTATATATTCATCATTCATTCTAAGGCTATATTCATTATAGCCTTAGAGTGAGTGAATGTTGATGTGTTTTGTAGGATGACTCCTCCTTTTATAGGCTTGATATTTCTAGTCCTTTATACTCCAATATGAACTTTGGATCTAAAGTTCAGTGAAAAACTCTGTTGGGATTTTGCCTAAAATCACATTATATTATAAATTAAGTGGGAGGAAAACTGCCACCCGTGAATTTGCTACAGTCCATCATTTACTTAGGTTTTCTTTTATGTCCCTCAATACAGATTTATAGATTCCTCCATAGGGATTTTGCATATCTATTAAATTCGTCCCTGGAAATCTCATAGGTTTTGTGGCTAGAGAGATAAGGTCTCTTTTCTAAAACAATATTTTCTAATTTGTAATTGCTGCCATATATAAACACAATTCATTTTTGAATATTGATCATCTCTACTCAGCAACTCTGAGAAATTAAGCCTCTTAAGAATTCTGATAGTTTGTTTGTAGTTTGAAATTCCTATGAAGATAATTATGTCATTTTCAAATGGCAGTAATTTCTATCCCTTCCCATTATACTTTTCCCTTGTATACTTTTCTCTTTTTCTTTTCTTACTACTTTGTACTTTATGGTGTATATTTAATCCTCCAGAAGCCCAGTAAATTTGGTATTTTGATTATTCTCATTTTATAGATGAAGAAATTGAGGTTTGGAGAGAGCCCAAGTCTGTCTTATTCCTAAGTAAGTACGCAGCTCTTACTCCTAATTAAGACTTAGGAGTAAGAGCTGCTTCATCTGCTTTGATTTTATTTGACCAAAAAATCAAATCAAAATGGCTCTCAAAATTGAGAAATTCAGGCATGGCTGAATCTGAGGGAATCTTACTGGTGCCACTGGGTCACTCTTCCTCTCTCTCATCTCAACTGTCTTGTCTGCTGGCTTCATTCTCAAGCAGTTATTCCCCCTATTGCATTAAAGATGGTTGTCAGAGGCTCCTTACCTTATCACTGGCAATGCTAGAGAAAACCTAAGAATCTTTCTACCTCAGCATCCATGTCAATCCCTGAGAAGGACTCTGATTGATCAGCCTGGTCTTGTACTCACCTCCCCCATTGGACCACATGATTGACAGTCCTACTACCCAGCAGAATCACTTGGAGTCAGAGGTGGTAGGGAGAGTTCTCAAAAGGAAAAGAGGGGATGGAGAGTGATGCTAGGTGGTCTGAATGGCAGATGACCACTGTATCTGGCTGGAGAGTGGAATTGAGAGGCTTGCATGCCATGTTGGCTTTGCCACTAGTACTTTTGGCATATTGTAACTTCTGGGACTTTTACTTTGCTTATATGACAAATGGAGAGCCTAACTGCACAGGTGGGGATTAAATGAGGAAGTACATGGTAAAGAAGATCTGCAAAATAAAGTTCTCTGTCAGGGATTGCTTGCATCATCACTGGCCTTAATTAGTGAAGTCACCTCTGTAGCTTAAGAACCTTAAATAGCTCCCTACTACCTGACTCATTAAGTTCATAACCTTAGTGGGGCCTACAAGACTCTATAATTTGGCTCCAGCTGGCCCACCTCACTTCTCCCTAACCTACTTCCTCCACTGTAAGCTGGCTGGTCTTTTATTTATTTATTTATTTCAGATTAATATGAGGGTACAGGTGCTTAACTTACATTGCTTGCATTTGTTAGGTAGAGTCCAAGTTGTAGTTGTGCCCCTCCCCCAGGAGGTGTGCCATATATCCTTACCCATCCTCTCCCTCCCCTCTCCCTCCACTTGAGTTTAATTGCGTTTTTCTCTTGTGTGAGTATTTGTTCATCTACTGGTTTTGTATTGAGTACAGTTGATACTTGCTTCTCCATTTTTGTGATACTTTACTAAGTAGAATGTTCTCCACCTCCAACAAGGTTAATACAAAAGATGTAAAATCTCCATCTTTTTCATGGCTGAATAGTATTCCATGGTATACATATACCACTATTTATTAATCTATTCATGGGCAATGGGCACTTGGGTTGATTCCACATCTTGGTGATTGTGAATTGAGCTGCTATGAACATTCTAGTGCAAATATGATTAGTAAAAAAAAAAACAAACAATTTTTTCCTGGGTAGATGCCTAGTAATGGGATTTCAGGATCAAATGGGAGGTCTCTTTTAGTTGTTTGAAGATTCTCCATACTTCTTTCCACAGCAGCTGTATTGGTTTTCAGTTACACCAACAATGTTAAGTGTTTTCTTCTCTCCACACCCTAAGCTGGCTGATCTTCTCTTGTCCTGCCTACTTGTGCTTCAGAGTCAATTCCTAGTTACACTTGGTGTGAACTCACTCACTTGCCTGAGTGACTCTGGAAAAATTTTGTGCTTTCTATGAAACTCAGTTTGCTCATCTCTTAGATGGAAAGAGTTAATTATACCTCACAGGGTCACAGTGTGTTTTACATGAAAGAAAGAATGTAAAGAGGCCAGCATTGTGCCTGGCACAAAGCCCAAGTTACTCCCTCCTTTGCACAGCCTTTCCTAGGAACTCTTCTGGGGATCCCCTCTAAGGGGGTAATCAGCAAGGAAGTCATTTCCTACTTGGGAATACTTGGGCTCACCAGAGGCAGTTATGACAGATTGCCCAATGTCTTAGTCTGTTCATCCTGCTTGAGCAAACTACCATCAATGTAAATAACAGAAATGTATATCTCACAGTTTGGAGGGCTGGGAGCCTAAGACAAAGGCACTAGCATATTTGGTGTCTGATGAGGGCCTTCTTCCTGGTTCATAGTCTTACAGTTGTGTCCTCACATGGTGGAAGGGGCAAGTGACCTCTCCAGAGCACATTCATGAGGGCCCTACCTCTCAAAGGCCACACTTCCAAGCACCATCACATTAAAAATGAGTGTGATCAGAATTTTAGGTCCAAGGACTATAAAGAAACATCTTCCTGGAGAGGAAGAGGAAGGGGAAATGAATGGGATGCTGGGTCCATGGGGAAGAAGGTGGCTAAGCCATGTGGAACATTCATCTGAGGTCAGGCTGTGGCTTGGGACCAGCCTGCATCTGTGGTCAGAAGAGAGGATGCGTGTGAGCAGGCAGCCATGCTGGTGCCTGGTGCGGAGTCTGGACCAGCAGTCCCATATGGCTGTGTGCTCCACAGGCACCTCTGCTTTTGGTTCCACACTTATATATGTCCTCCAGGGATGTCACTGCTTCACTCCACTGTGTGAGTTGGATCTTTACCCACATCTGCCCTTCAAAGATGCTGCCAGCCACATTCTGGCCAAGTCCAGCCTGCCATGTGGCATGACCCACGCAGTGCATGATGCTTTTATAAATAGCTACCAATTCATTCACCAATGCCCTCCCATCAAGAGATGTAGTCCATGTCTCCCCTTGAATCAAGTGGGTTTGTGGCTGCTTGGCCAGTAGAATGGGTGAAAGTGAAACTATGGGACTAGAAACTAGGTCATAAAAGGCCACATGGCTTTGCCTGATTCTCCTACAGTCTGCTCTTAGGACACTCCACCTCAGAACACAGCCATGTGGAGGTGCCCTGGTAGACAGGCCCAGCTGAGCACAGCTTCTGAGTTATACCAGCCCAGGCAGCAGATATGTAAGTGAAGAAGCCTCCAGATGAGTCTAGCCACAGCCAATTTGAGTCTTCCCAGCTGAAGCCGCAGACACCATGGAGCTGAGTCAAGACATCCCCACCTGCCCTGTCCAACCTCTGACACAGAGAATCCATGGACATCATTAAATGGTTGCTTTACGTCACTAAATCTGGAGTGGTTTGTTACATGGAAATATTAACTGGAAAATTGTGCTTCTAAAATTTTGATTCTGTTGCCAACATTTAAAATTGGGAGATTTCACGTACAACCTTCAATTTCTAGCTTTTAATGAAAAATCAAAAAATCTGGCTACAATGGGCATCTATCCCTGATTAGCAAAAATTGATCAGAGCTACCCGCTTGAGAAGGATTATGGATAGCCTGTCTTGCTTAGCCCTCATCCGACCATCTTTGCTCGTTTAAGTCACCTACCATACCCTTGGGCTTATGGCTATGCTGGCCCAGGGCCAGGACCATCTGGTCACCTCATGGGGCACCCAAGTTCTCAGAACCTTTTCCTCTCCTCAATGACATCCCTGACCTCTGTGAGTGACCCTCCTTTTATTCATCAAACTACATAAATCTATGAAACCCTGCAGAGCTCTACCCTATGCTCTACTTATAAAACCACTTATGTGAAATAAAAACCAGGCAGGGGCTGGGGGTGGTGATGGCCATGTCTGGAGCTTGCTTGTCACTGTAAACAATTTCCTGGTGATAATCTTTTCAATTATCCTCTCAAGCTTGAACTGCTGTGTGAAATCAAGCTGGGTGCCCTTGGCTTATCCTGTACATCTTGGAGTCATTAAGATCTGGCTTTTATTTTAGGGTGAGCTGTCCAGAGCCACCCAGGCCAAGATTTCCAGGATCCCTGACATACATCACAGTATTATAGAAACTTAGAAAGAAACACAGCACAAATCTACTAAACCACAGACTGGTCTTAAAGATCAGTCTATCTTAACACTAAACATAGATGAGCCAGGTACAAATTCCAGTAAACATAACTTAATTTTTCCTATACAAAACTTAATTGATTTGTAAACTTTCATTCATATAGGTAGCAGAGACTCAACTAATTAGTTAAATAATTTAACAAATGTTTATTGAGGGCCTCTATGCACCAGGAATTTTTTGAGGGGGAAATGGGAATATAACCACAGACAGGTCAGATAAAAATCTCTGTCACTACAGCGTTTACTTTGCAATCCAATGGTAGAGACAATGAAAAACAAACAAATGTATGATGAAATGTCCCAAGTGGTGGTAAGTGTTCTGTCAAAAAATTCAGCAAGGGGAAGGGAGAGGGAGTATTATTTTATGCAGGGCAGTCCAAGAAATTGTCCCAATGAGGTGACCTTCTATATAGAGACCTGGAAGTTGTGAAAGAGTGAGGCCCAGGATGTCCCAGGGAAGAAAAGAGTCCATCTAGGGGAGGGAACGGGAAGTGTAAAGGCCCTGAGGCTGAAGCCTACTTAGCCTGTGGTGGGAGAAGTGGTGGGAGAAATTTTGGGAGGACTTTTGTGACTGAATGAGGGCAGGGAGAGAGAAGAAGGGTGGAGATTGAGGTTGAAATCTCAATCAGTTTAAGATTCCTCTCCCCACCCCTTCAGGTTGTCTAAGTCCTGAGGGATTCACGTAATCCCAGGATAGGAAGGCGCCTCTAGTCCCATATAAGTCATCCCTTCCTGCTGGCAGCTCCAATGCCTTCCCCGTCCTGATTTTCAGCCAGGACTACTGGCTTGTGGTGCTTCACTTATGCCACCTTTAGGAGCTTGGCTCACTTTGATTCTCTGACCTGCCTGAGGCTGCTCAAAGCTGTCTGCCTAGGCCTTAGACCTCACCTGCAGAATTTCTTCAGCTCCTGTCCTATGCCAAGAAGGATGATCTGACTGGGACTCAGCCTCTGCCTGCTTTCCTTGCCTCTGCCATCTCCTTGGAGGGATGGCAGAGAGAAGGTAGAAGGTGAAAATAGTACTGGATCTAGTTTTCATGAGACCTAAAACTTACATCATTTGGGGTGACTTTCTTAAAAACAAAAAAGAAAGAAAAGAAAATTATGAATATACATTTAGATGTAGATGTGAATATGTATTTAGAATGAGAAAAGAAAATGAAAATAGGTCACGGTTTTTTTAAAAACCCGACAAAACTCCAAAGTGATAAAAAAAAAAATCTAGAGAAATAACATACTATTTTTATTAACTATCTGGCATCTCTATAGCACTTTTACCCTACATTGTTTTGCTGCAGATTTTATATCAGAAACCATGTAGATAAGAAGGAAGCAAAACAGCATATTTAAAGTGCAAATGTCCATTTGTTCTGTTTCCGAATATTACAGTTGTCTAATGTTTTACGTCTACACACATGGAAATTTCCACTCAGACCGAGGCAAGAGGATCCCTTGAACCCAAGAGTTTCAGGTTGTTGTGAGCTGTGACACCATGGCACTCTACTGAGGAGCAACAAAGTGAAACTGTGTCTCAAAAAAGCAACAACAAAAAAGAATAAGCCATTTTATATACCCAAATAGTTACCATTTTATGACCCATTATTACCATTTATGTTGCTTTTCCTTTATTCCTCATCTTCCAAGTTTCATTCTCTTTTCTCTTGTTTGAAGAACCTCCTTTAATGATTACCTTAGGGCAGGTTTGCTCATTAGGAATTCTCTTAGTTTTCCTTCACTTGAGAATGTCTTCATTTCACCTTCATGCTAGAAGGGTATTTTTGCAAGATACAGAATTCTGAGTTAATAGTTTTTTGCTTTCAAAATTGCTGGAATTCATACTTACAGGTTGATTCATATTATGTGATGACTCTGGACTGTGATTTGGACCTAGGAGGGCCCAGCTCTCCCTATGTCTTCATGTGACCTTGGCTGGACCCCTTGAGCCCTTTCTGGGTTGGACTCAGTGCTACCATTCTCTGTGTCTAAGTATATCTAAGTAGAGTGAGATTAATTTGCAGGTGGATTTGGTGTGCACTAGACTCTTTTGAAAAGGAGAGATAGCTGTTCCTGCTGTCCTTCCCTTACCATTTCCACTTGGAGATTTCTCCCCATTTGGTTTAGAACAGGCTGATTAGAAGCCCTCAGAACTGTCTGAGAGAAACACAGATAATACATCACCACTCTCAGTGGGAAAAATATATCTCCTAGAAACACTTAGGGAGATATGGGCTTGGGTTTGAATTTCTTCTGGGGCTTCATAGGATCGTAGGACCCAGGAATTCTTATGTATGAGAAAAGAGACGCCCAATGTTATGGGTTGAATTGTTCCCTTCTAAAATTCATGTGTAGGAGTCCTGACGCCAAGTACCTCCAGATATGGCCTTATTTGGAAATAGAGTCATTGTAAATGTAATTGGTTAAGTTAGGATAAAGTCATACTGAAGTAGGGTCATCTAATCCCACATGCCTGGTGCCCTTATTAAAAGGGGCAATTTGGACACAAATATGCTCACAGCTGAAACACCATTAGTTTGTGGCCATAAACCAAAGAACTATCAGAATCTAGCACAGGGGCCTGGAATGAATGCTTCCCTAAGCCACTCAGAGAGACCATGGCTCTGCTGACACTTTGATTTCAATTGTGTAGCCTCCAGAAAGTTGTTCTAAGGCACTTAGTTGGTGGTACTTTGTTACCTCAGTCATAGGAAATTAATACATTCAGTGTCCCTGTAGAACAGGGGTTGCAAATTCAAAACCCATTGTTGTCATGTTGAAACACAGGCCCTATCTATCCAGAACTTGCAGTTTTTCCAAATAAGCCAAAACTCTGAACTTGTATTGGAAATCTTTCTGGGGTTAAATGTTGACAGCCAATTGAAAAGATTTAAAATTCTCCATTATTCAAAAATAAGAACAGCAGCAATAACAACCACTGCCTATCTCTGGTATCTACCTTATAGCCTAGTGTCAAGGACTCAAGTTCGAATTTGATTCAATCTAAATTTGAAATTTCTTGGAGAATTCTGGGAAGAAATTAGAAACCATGGAAGCTAATCTTTGGATCGTCTTAAACCTGCACACAAAAGAAGCAAAGCAAATGGACAGCAAATCAAAAACATTTATTGTGAAACCAAGTGACAGTGTATTCCTTTATTCCTTTTAACTCCCATCAATAGTCACAAATGTGAATGATACCAAGTCTGTGCCAGAAGAAGCCAATGTAAACAACCCACGTCTGACAGACCTTAAAGTAGCATAAACCACAAATAGCTAACACGTATTTAAAATTGAGCAGGATACAGTTGATGGAAGTGAAGGAAAAAGAAGGTCCTGCCTAAAGTGGGGAGGGGAATACAGCCAGAGTATCTCAGAAAGCAAAGCCACTATATTTTTGGACATTATATAAAACCACAAGACAGGGAGCTCTAGGTATTTAGAAGAGATCCCCTGAACTGTGGCCTTATTCTAAACAATCCTTCCCTCCCAGTCCTGCCACCAGCTGAATGCAGCTGAGTGATGCTAGCTAATGCCACACAGAATGGAAGAACCATCCAGCCCAGCCCTGCCCAAATTCCTGACTCACTTATCATGAAAAATGATAAGTTGCTATTTTAAGCCGTTAATTTTCGAAGTCAATTGTGATGCAGCAATAGATACCACAAAAAACAGAAATTTGTTTTCTCATTGTTCTGAGGGTTGGAAAGTCCAAAATCAGGGTGCTCAAAAATTTGATTTCAAGTGAGTTTCTGTTGCTGACTTGCAGACAGCTGCATTCACTCATATCCTCACATGGATTTTTTTCTGCACAGGAGAGAAAGTTTGTTTCGTAAGGACACCAGTCCTATTGGATGAGGGCTCCACCCTTATGATATCATTTAATCTTAATTACCTCCCTAAAAGCCCTCTCTCCAAGAGCAGTCATGGTAGGGGTTAGAACTTCAACAAATGAATTTTTTGGTGTGGAGAAGTGGGCATAATCAGTTCATAACAGTAGGCAATAGAGAGAAAAAATGTTTATAAAATTATTTCAGTAAAAACAATGAAAAAGATAAAATAGAATCAGAACATCCCCATTTTCTAATCCCCAGTGAATTAATGGATCTAGGCATTGAGTGTCTTCAGTTTTTCAATGAGAGACAGCCAGACATGATGTGCCACTTGCTGAAATAATTCAGCATCTGATCCTGATCAAGCCTCTGGATCAGCTTCCTGTTTATACTAAATACAGTGGACAGAGGAACGTGCTGAACATCACCAGGAGGATGCAATTAACAAAATCCAGACTGTAAGACTTTGTACTGGTCAAATGGCCTGGATTCTTCAAGAGATAAATTTTAAGGAAAGGAAAGAGATGCAAGGAAATCCTATAGATTTAAAAGAGACACAAAAGATATATCGATATTTTTTAAATGGACAAACTGGAACCAGTGTCTGGGGATGCACACTTGGGAGACAAAACAAACATTACAGTGTTTGCTATGAAAGTCAGGATAATGTTGCTTTTGGTGGGAAGGAGGTGGCTGCAATTGGGATAGAACATACAGAGGGACTTCTGAGTGGCCAGCAAAGTTTTATTTCTTGACTTGAGTAATAGTTACAAGGATTCAGTTTGCAATGATTTAGTAAGTTAAACATGTGCTTTATGTGATTTTCTGTATCTGTTTCACTTTAAGAATGTTTAAAACATTTACAAAATAAAGGTTTCTTTTAAATGCCAGTCGTGGAGACAGAGATAACAGACTGATGACAGATAAGAAGTTATTTGCAATTTCTAAAGCTGACAAGGAATAAATAGCTAGAATATTCAGAAAGGTCCTTTCAACTGGTGATAAAAATATATAATCCATAACAGAAAACTGGCAAGGGAGATGAATACCTATTTATGGAAAAAGAAACAAGCTAATAAGTGAATGAAATGCTCAAATTAATTAGTAGTCTGTTAAAATAAAACATTAATGAATTGTCATTATACCTCTATTAGCCTGGACAAAATTAGAGAGCTGGTAACGCCAGGTGTTGGCAGGGATGTGGAGATAAGAGCCTGCAGACATGGCTGGAAAGAGCATAGACTGGAGCAGCCATTCTGTTGAACAGTTTGACTGAACTTAGTCAAATTAAGTATATTCATATGCTATGAGCCAGTGAAAACAAAATATCAGAAAACTTGAGCAGATTGAAGAGGAATTTGTGAGTTCTGTGAGAGATCTTCTCAACTCCCTGGGAAATCACAAGAAAGTAACTCCAATTTTTGCTGAAGGGAATGGCATTTGCAAAAATTTGGACTTCTCTTTAGGATCTACCCTGTACTATCCATGTGATCCTGGATAAGGTCTCTGAGTCTGTATTACCCAAGCTAATCATATTTCCTCACTAGGTTAAACTGGTTAAACGTACACTTGTTGTAGTTGCTGTGGTGACAGGAAGTGAAAGTCAACCTAGGTGTCTAGCGAGAGTTTGGCACTCATAAGAGAGCTTCTAGCTAGAATCATTGGGAGTTATAAATATATACATATTTAAAACATGAGATGGAATAAAAGCATTGCTATGATTTGAATGTGTCCCCCAAATTTCATGTGCTGGAAAATCGTGAATGCAACAGTGTTGGGAGTTGGGCCTTTGGGGAGGGGTTTAGATCCTGAAGGAAAAATGGATTCGTGCCCTGATAAAAGACGTGATGGACGGGGTTTGGCCCTTTTTTGTCATTCTGTCCCTTCTGCCATGTTCAACACTATTCCTCTCCTCCAGAGTATATAGCATCAAGGTGCCATCTTGGAAGCAGAGAGCAAGTGACACTGGACACTGAACTTGTCAGCACCTTAATCTTGGACTTTCCATGCTCCAGAACTGTTCTTTATAAATTACCCAATCTGTGGTATTTTGTTACAGCAGCACAAATGGACTAAGACACCCATCTAGTGGGGGTATGTAGAAGGAAGAGAAAAGAACTGAGTTATGGGGGCCTCCACCAGTCAGAGATCAAGAGTGTGAGGACAAACCTACAGTGGTAACTGTTTCAAATGCTTCTGGGCAATCAGGTAAGGCAAGAGCTATGAACTGACCTCTGGATTTGGTAATGTAAAAGTCATTGGTAACCCTGACGAGGGTGGCTTTGGTGGAATGAAAGAAGAAAACCTAACTGGTATGGAAAGAAAGGAAATGAAGATAGTCAGTATATACAGTTCTTGAGGAGTTTGACTACAGATGGGGAGAAATAAAATGTGGAGGTAGGTGGATTTATGGTGATACAGGAAAGTGGACCCCCAAATTAGGGTTTGGTTTCTTCCCTGAAGGCCAGATGAGTTCTTGGCTTCACACAGGAAAGAATTCAAGACATGGTGCTGGTGGGAGTTTCTTTTAGTATGCTAAAGAATCATAATTAGCATATAATGAGGAGTGAGGGTAACCCTAGGTAGTGTGGAGGGGGGCATTTTGGTTCTATGTGGTGTAACTCTCAGTCAATTTTGCATTGAACTGAGGGACCCCAGGAGGTCAACACCAAGGAAGCCCTCTGTGCAAAGATAAGGGTGCAGCCCCTCACAGCGATCCTCACAGGCTTTTATTGAAGTCAGGCATGAGAAAATACAGCACAGAAGAAAGCTTCAAAGAGAGGGTAAAGGTTACAAAACAAGGAGTTTATCTTCAGCTGCATGATTGAACTCTTAATACCTTCTGTTTACTGCACTCTGTCTTGCCTTTTTCTTATCACTGCTAAGTATGACTTAGGGCTGAGACAATATGCTGCATCTAGGGAGTATTGTTTTTAGTACTCAGAGACAGCAGTGATGCTTGGATTCTTCCCAGATTACCCTATCCCTAGTGCCTAGCACTTTTAACCCTATGCTCTATCCTACAGTTCTAGGTGGTTTGGGCCAATTTCTCCATCACTGCCTGCTTTAGAAGAGACCTTGGTTCAGGGCTTATGACTCCTTATTAAGCATGGCCTTCTGATTTCCTACCTCAGAGGGAGGGTGTTTTTTTTTTTTTTAATATGAGCAACTAATGGTATATTTGTCTACTGATGGAAATGATTCCACAGAGAGAGAAAAATGATGATTATAGGAGCAAAGTCCTTGATTAGGTGAGAGATGATGGGATCCGGGTAGGGAGAGAAAGAAAGAGAATGGCAGAGACTCAGAGAAAGAGAGAGAGAGGTATTAACTGTGATAATGGGAGAATATGGACTTTTTTTTGAAAATTACTACTATTATTCCACTTGCTTCTAATTGTTGAGTCATCAGTTAGAAATGAGGAGAAGGAGAGCTTAAAGATTTGAAATAGAAGAAAATGGTCACCAGGAGAACAGAAAGGTAAACTGACTAGAAAAGCATACTAGTGTTGTCAGGCAGCATAGAACTAGGAAAAAAAAATACATAACGTGCTAAACTTGGGAAGGAGGAAACAGCAGGGGACTGAGCTGAATTGTGTAGTCACTTTCACCCTGGATCATTTGCCAATGCTAGGCAAAAGCAGGCTGCTGAAAATCCGGGTGTAGACGGCAGAGGATATCACTGTGGGAGAAACCAGCAGGGTCTTTGGCAGACTCACAGGTGCCAGTACACAGCCAGTAGTCTCTCAAGACACTGGGTTCTGGGCCTCATACAGGAAGCTACAAACCCTGGTATAAAACCTCTGAGAAGATGCACTCAGTGTGTGACTGACAGATTCAGGAGATTGACCTTCCCAGGGTTACCATAAAGTCTTGACTCTGCTCAGTCTCTGACTAGATTAAGGTTATAAACCCCACTCTGTGCCTAGAAGAATATAGATCTCTAGAGAAACATATTATCTGGAGTCTCTACAATTTTCATAATGAGTGGCATTTGATTAAAATTATTAGTCATACCAAAACTAGGACCACACATCTGAAACTGAAAAAAATAGCTGCTAGAAACAGATGCACAATAACTTTAAATATGATGCACAAAATAGGTGAAAATATAGATAATTTCTCCTGAAAATTGGAATCTATTTTAAAAGCCATCAAATGGTAGCTTTAGAATGAAAAAATACAATACCTGAAATGGGGACTCCAGAGATAGAGTTAGTAGCAGATTTGACACAGCAGAAGACAGGATTAGTAAACTCTTAAAAGGTAAAAAATGTCCAAACTGGAAAATATTATGCGGATAAAAACAATAGAAAATACATGAGTATTCCACAGATATACAGGACCCAGTAAAAAGATAGACCTGTATTTGGAATCCTAGCTGGAGATGAGAGGGAGAATAGGAAAAAACAATATTTGTAGAAATAAGGGCCAAGAATTTTTTCAAAAGGGTTGAAAGACATCAATCCACAGACTCAAGAAGCTCTGTAAATCCCAAGCAGGATAAATACTAAGACAAGAATACATAGGAACGTTGTAGTAGGATTGCTCAAAGACAAAGAGAAAATCCGAGGAGTAGTCAGAGGTAAATGACACATGATCTACAGAAGAGCCACAGTAGGACTTTTCAACAGAGAAGATGAAAGCAGAAGACAACGAGATACATTTATGAAGTGCCAGAAAAAATATAACTGCCAGCCTAGAATCCTAATCCAGTGAAGGTGTCTTTTGAAAATAAAAATCAAAATAAAAGGGGGGCTGAAATAATTTATCACTATCACTATCATTTATTTACTTGCACTAAAATAAATATTCAATAGAGTTTCACAGGCCAAAAGAAAATTATCCCAAAGCACATAATTTCAGAGAGGAATAAAGAGTGGTAGGAAGAAAATTTTGAGTTTATCACAGTCCTCAAATCATAACACATCATTGTCATCAGGATATATAAATATTTTCATTTGTTCTCTTTTTCTCCTTTCTGAATCAACCTTCCTATTCTCCCTGCCTTACCACCGTCCACCCCAAGAAGGCACCCACGTTAGTGTGTATTTGGTGTCTTCTTTGATATATACCTATCACTAAAAATAAATTTTTGTGTGTATCTGAGTTTTAAATGTATGCAAAGGATATTGGGTTATAGATCTCAAAACAAATATATGAAATCAGATGATAACAAACACTATGAAGAAAAATAAAGCAGGGTACAGATTCAAGTGATCAAGGAAGGCATCTCTGAAGAGGTGATATCTGAATAGAGATCAGAATGGAGTCAGAAAAGAAGAAGTAGCAGAGGCTCGGCGCCTGTGGCTCAATTGGCTAAGGCACCAGCCACATACACCTAAGGTGGCGGGTTCGAATCCCCAGCCCGGGCCCGCCAAACAACAATGATGGCTGCAACCAAAAAATGGCCGGGTGTTGTGGCGGGCGCCTGTGGTCCCAGC
>CAUYQV010066410.1:0-13032 GCA_963574575.1 Galagoides demidoff
TATACATTAGTTTCATAATAGGGGTGTGTACATTGGATACTTTTTCCTCCATTCTTGTGATACTTTGCTCAGAAGAACATTCTCCAGCTCCATCCATGTGAACATGAAGGACGTAAAGTCTCCATCCTTCTTAATGGCTGCGTAGTAACTGAGAAAATGACATGAAGGCTGTGTTGATCAGTTTGATAGAAGTATTTCGGATTGCATGTGAAAACCCCACACTGTACCCCAGAAGTGCATTAATGTACATAGTTACCATTCAATAAAAAAAAAAAAAAGAGCTGAACCCTGATAATAAGTGTCTTTTTATATACCTCTCTGCATCCTATTGGCTCTATTTCTTTGGAGCACCTTGTCTAATACTGACTATAAGTTTAACAATTAAGCTAACTGAATAGGTTAAACAGTGATTAAAAAAAAATCAAGCAGGAAAAGGGGGTGGGAAGTGTTTGGGAGACAGTGGAATTTTCCTATAGGGTAGTTAGGTGAGACTTCAGTGGGGACATTGGAGAAAGGATCCGAGGCAGGTGAGGAAGATGGTTGCACGTATATAGTGGTGAAGAGTTTTCTACACAGGAATAATAAAGTAAAAACAGAGGATCGTTGCTTAGACCCGGCTGATAGCAGTGACTGCAGTGGGAAGGGCTGCGTTCCGGGTCTACTTTGAAGATAGTGTCAAAAGGATTTGACAAGAATCCTATCTATTTGAAAGAACAGATATTGATCATAAGAAAAAGAGATGTGGAGACTAACCTCCAAGGTTTCTGGCCTAAGAAAGTGAAAAAATGGAGTTCCTCCTCACTGAGATAGGGACCGGCAGAAATCAGTAGCTCATAGCACATGAAAAAGCATGTAGGTTGTAAGTGGATAGTTTATAAATGGGACTCCCCAGGAATCCTGACTGTGTGGAAATCGAGAAACTTGGAGCAATTTTTCAATTGACAAGTGTTGGGGAAATAAAGAAAAGTCAAAACCTAGTAGATTTCCTTGAATGGGGTGAGTGGAAGAAGGAAAACTGGGTCTTGGTTGGGAAGCAAAAGTAAAGTTAGGAAACACAGCGAAAAACAAATAGTAGGAAAATTTTACAGAAGTTGATGATATCTCATGAAAGAAGAACAAGATTTCTCTGTCAACACTGAGTCAAAGTCACTAGTCAAAGAACTAATGTTTGGAGGTCAAGATAGGGAATCTAAGCTTTGGAGACAGGTTTTGCGAGTAAATTTCTCTAAGCAGATATGTTCCTGAGTATGGCACTGACAACTATTTTACATTGTAAACAATTGTCTAGAACTTCCACACTCCATTTGGAATTGTAGCACAATTTAGATTGCCTCTTGTGATTCTGACTGCCATAAAAAATTCTTGCCTTCAAATAAAATTATTATTTATAAAATTCTTGTTCTAGTTTCAATGGCAATATAAAGTTTCTGCTCTTTACCAGTTTAGATCCTGTGGGTAGATTAAGCATTAGCTTATTAAAATGATAAATAAACAGGCAGATGTGAATAGCAATATATTAACAAAATGTGTATGTGATTCAGATGGAAGGTCAAATTCAGGAAAATAAATAAAAAATCAATTTTTTTTTACCTAACCAGGTAAAAAGTCCATTGAAAACTAAGTGGGAATATGGAAATAGTGAGTCATGAAGGGTTTTCAACAGCAAATGAAGTGATCAAAGCATGTTTGAGAGAATAATCCCGTAAGATAAATAAAATAAGAAAAGCACAGGAGTCAGAAAAACCAATTCAGACTTCATTTGAATCATTCTCCACAATAACGTAAAGAGAACCATTCTGTCTAGAAATGGAATTCATGGCAGCAATGGAGAAAAACTGTGAAGAAACACAGACCAAGCTGTGGGTTGCGACCCACAGGAACTGTATTAAAGGGCCGCAGCATTAGGAAGGCTGAGAATCATTGCACTAGACTGTATGAAGTGAAATATAAGACAAGTTGATGATTAAATGGATTTAAAACAATGAAAAAAAAATGAAAACTTGACTTTGACATAGTGAGTGTATAGTAACACAAATTGCAAACAAATAGAAAAAAGGGAGAGTGATGGTAAGATCCCGGAAAGTGGTTGTAAAGGAGGAAGATGACATATAATGACTTTGCAGGCTTGGAAGATTCAAAAATAGATAAAGTGTATATGTAATTTCACAACCCAATAATAATCATAGCAAAGTTTTGACATGTTTGCTTCCACATTTATATATGGCTGGGGCTGTGTTTGAACCCACCACCTCTGGCATGTGAGGCCAGGGCCTTACTCCTTTGAGTCACAGGCACTGCCCTATTTTTTGAGAAATGTATATTTTTAAAAATTAGCTCTATTTTAATTCTTGGTAAAATTAGCAAGGTTTCAATTTAAAAAAATATTGTTCTTGTGTACTGTTGATATTAAATTGTAGTTCCTTCCTGGACAACGATGTGACAATGTGTTGCGAGCATCTTAAAAAGTGTTTGTAGATTTTGTCCTAAGAATTCCCAGTAATTCTAGGAATCGGCCTGTAAGAAATAATCAGAGATGTGAAAGATTTATGTATGTATTTTCCTATTCTCTTTGGAATACTGAAATATTTTTTAAAAATTATACATACTTTAGAAGAACACATATTATATGGGAATTTTCTTAAAAGGTTCTTGAAAATTTAGAAGAATTCACTACAAGAAGGCCATGAGGCCAAGGATCTTATTTTCATTTACAAGTGAAAGGTAATTTTCTTTATCTGCCATAGAGTCTGGGGATGTATTTAATGATGGTGGCTGTGTTGATGCCTACAGTTTTATTCATTTGGATCTAGTGGAAATTAGTTGACTGTCTTTTACATGTAAATCATTGCTCTGTATCATGACTAAAACAAAAAATTAGAAATAACAACACAAAATTCAGCCATTTCCTCAGAAGTACTGCTGTGCTTTCAACAATCTCATATATTCCACAAAAGCCTCGTCTGAGATGGGGTTAAAATAGGTTATATGAAATTTTGTCTCAGTAAATTTGAGACACAAAAATTCTTTTATTTCCAGTATTTGCTGTTAGGCTTTGAAAAAAAAAAAAGATTCATCTCCTTAAGTTTTCCAATGAACAAAATTAGCAAATAATTATAATGTTTCTTTGAACTAGACTCTCCTCAAAAATTGATTATTTGGGATAGTATTGATCAGTTATTTCTTTCTTATACATCTTGGCTTCATTCACACTACGGCAATTCCAAACTAATCAAAATATTTATAGTTTTTATTTATTAATTTGAAAGGAAGTCTCATTTTATTGCACTCAGTAAAGTACAATGGCATCACAGCTCACAGCAATCTTAAACTCTCGGGGGCTCAAGTAATCCTCCTGCTTCAGCTTCCTGAATAGCTGGGTCTACAGCTAGACCAGCTACACTCCCTGGCTATTTTTAGAGATGGGGTCACGCTCTTGGTCAGGCTGATCTTGAACTCCTGAAGGATTTAGCCCCACCCCTTCAGGAGCCCTCCAGATTCTCTGTCTCTCTACTTACTGTCTTGTGTTGTCAATTAGTCATTACAGCTGACCAACATGTCACATGGACCATCACATTAGTGATGTGAATTACTCCTGGATACAGATAAAGAAGAGAAAGTTGCATCAGAGGCCAGGCATGGTGGCTCACACCCATAATCCTAGCTCTCTGGGAGGCCAAGGCAGGTGGATTGCCTCAGCTCAGGAGTTCGAGACCAGCCTGAGCAAGAGAGGACCCTGTCTTTAAAAAAGGCCAGGTGTGTGGCATCTCCTATAATCTCAGCTACTAGGGAGGCTGAGATAAGAGGATCACTTAAGCCCAAGAGTTGGAGGTTGCTGTGAGCTATGATGCCACGGCACTCTACCACTCTACTGAGGGAGACAAAGTAAGAATCTGTCACAAACAAAAAACAGAGAAGAGGAGAAACTGAGCTTTATAAAATGAATTGTGGGGGTACTAGTGACAATAGACTTCCATAAATACTGGCTTTTTCCATATAAGTCTATGGAACATAATAACTAGGTCACTATGAAAGTTTTGAGACAGACTATGTTCTGGTTCATTGTATCACTTCCAAGAAACACAGCTGATAGTGGTTCTTTCTGATTCTCATGTGCAAGTCTGAACCTGCTCGGCTTATTGGTGTTGCTGGGAGGCCTTCATTTGCTTCTATTCATGCAGATTTTGTGTATCTCAAAACTTTTGTAATGCCCCACATATACATTTATTTTCTATTTTCTGAATAAATGAATTCATCTACTATGATCAGATGATACTTATTTCTGGCATGAGATGTTTGTGATTTCGGGCTCAATTCTCTGAAGTGGAGTTGGCTCTGGGTATGAGCATATGCGAATACGTGAAGTTCATTGTAACTATGAAAACAATACCTACCTACTCTTTGTAGTTGATGATGGTTGCTTCTGTCATATTAAATATCCTTTCTAGAAATACATATAAGCTAATTTTAATATGATGTAAATGATACAGAAGACAGGTAATATCTTGGTATTTTAGTGAAACTGATTTTTTAAAAAAAACTGCAATTTACTTGAATTCAAATATAAAATTTGGAAAAGCATTCTTTCTAAGCTTTAACATCCATAGTGGGCTATTATTAGGCAAATATATGCTGCATCTCCAAGACAAATCAGTTGTAATTCTTTATAGTCCTTCATTTATTTGTTAATCTATCCAACAATTATTTATGGAGGTTTAGAGGGAAACAAGCAAACCTATTTGTTTACGTGAGTCAGTATATTTCACATTTTATACACACGGTTTATAAACTCACCTTATGACTTTAATAATTCTCAGGTGTGAGTAACCATTTACGTTTTAATGAAAACTCTGAGTCTAAATGGCAGAAGGAACACACACCACTGGGGGCAGAGCTAGGATTCCAATTCATAGAATTTTTAATCCCAAGTCCATGAACACAACTACGCTGATGCTTGACTCTGATCCACAGAGTTTGGGCAAAGCACTGTGATATTCAGGCACTGGGTAGATCTTAAAGGAATGAAATATAGATTATGGCTTAGGTAGTTTTTAGTCCCTAAAATTAATAATATAGGTACAGGTCTTGGGGTTTCTAATCTTTTGGCTTCTATGGACCACATTTGAAGAAGAGTTGTCTTAGGCCACACATTAAATACGCAAACACAAAAGCTAGCAATTTTTTTTTTAAGTCCAGGCATAATTTTTATGAAATCTGCCATCACAGATAGGCAAAAAGTCCTCACATAATCTGCATACAGCCTTTGAGCCCTGGGTTGGACACCTCTGGCTGTTGCTCAGGCTTCTGTAACAAAATAGCATAATCTGGATAGCTTATAGATAACAAAACATTTACTTCTCATAATTCTAGAATGAAGGAAGTTCAGGATCAAGGCATTGGCAGATTCCGTGTCTGGTGAGGTCCCATTTACTGGTTCATAGTGACTTCTTGCTCTATCTTCACATGGTGAAAACAGAAAGGACACTTTATTTATAAGGGCACTAATTTCACTCATAAGAATGCCATACTTATGACCCAGTTGACTCTCAAAGGCTCCATCTCCTAATATCATCAGCTTCGGGGTTAGGATATTATAATATGAATTTTGGAGAGACATAAACATTCAGATTATAGCAGCACACAGTTATATAGTAACACAAGGTAGATGCAAGAACAGATATAGGTCTAATGTGGTTTGCACAAAGAAATCTAATTTAGATAAAATTATAACATGATGGTATGCATGTCTTTGCTCAAATGCTTTATCCATTGAGAGGTGGAAAAATGTAGTGAACCTAAAAGATGACAAGAAACGCTTTTCCGCACCAAACATAATTATGATGTATGATATTCTATTGATTCTAATGTACCTCATTTTTGGTTTCTGACCAATGAGTAAGGAAGAAATGGACCACTTCCAGGTGTTACAAATTTATGTTCACCTTTTTATAGTTCTTCATGCCGTAATGTTTTCTCATCCATCTTGTAGATCTGAACTTGGGAGAAGCACAGGAAGAAGGTCTAGGATGCCAGAAACACTTTCTGTCCTATTCAGTAGCACAACTGCTTAGTTTCAGACTGTCCACACAGTTGTAGACAGGACGCAGTGTCTCTGCAATTAATCTTTCTGATGTACCAATGATGCTTTGCAGAAGAGAATGATTTCCAGTAGTTACTTGTTCTTTTCCCTCATTCCTGGCCAATGAACTTGGCTGATGAGCCAGAAGAACTCAGATTCAAAACTGAGGAGGGGCTAGAGCTATTAACATTTCTTTTTTCTTGGTATGGTCATTTCCTTGAGATTGGCTGAAGCTTATTTTATGAAATCGAGACTATTATTGCCCATGATAATTGTATGTACATATTCACCCACATGTGATTTTAACCATAATATATTATAACAAATGTCTGTATATATACATGTGTACACTTCTAGAGAAAATCATATTAACATAAAATAGAAATGGACTGACTTCCAAACCAGAACACTATTAGGGGACATCATCCTCTATTTTTAGAAAGAATAATCATGGTGTTCAGCAGCTGAATGCGAGGGGGCTGTTCTTTCTGAGCCTCCAGGAATGATTCATATTTTTGATAGCTGAGTGAGTTAAGCTTTGTCTCCGTCACAGCAGCCTCTTTATACCTGGACGGAGATATAAATCCTGGGGACATGAGGAGGACTAGAACCCATATACTCTGCCCTTCATGCCAGCAGCAACTGTGCAACCACTTGAAACAGAAATAAATGTTAACATCCTCACCGTTAACTGTGTTCTTCAGGAAACAAAACTATTTCACTGCGCTCTCTTGACAGGAGATAAAAACGAATTTCTAATCATAAAAGATCGAGAAACATGATACTTTATTGCACCCTGGGAGGAAGCTTGTGAAGCCTCTATCAGTGACTAAATGAAACAGCGATGGCCCAATGTACAGAATAAACCCGTACACGGCTTCTAAGGGAACCAAAAGCACCATCTGGAGTCTGAGGCCCTTACAAGGAGGCTTGGGTCTCTGGAATGCTCCTGGCCCAAATTCTACCCCAATTTTGAAGTGGGAGAAGTAGTGAGGAATGAGCTCTAGCTTCCTCTTCCCAAACTCTGACACTGCAACAAGCAGGTACCTTCCCGTTCCCAGTAGGCTGACGTCAATGAAAATAGGTCTCCACTTCTCATTCTGAGGGTGGCCTTCCTGACATACTGCCCTCTCTCCTCAAATATGGCAGCTCCCACTTTAAAATCATGCCTGTTACTTTTATGCTTTAAGAACAAAGATGGGAAGCTCTTTCTGCCTGCCAAATGCTTTGGACTGGGCTTCAATTTTACTGATTGTACCAAGATGCTACTTAAAGCTACGATTGTTACTTCCTCCTCATCTTCTGAAAGCTTTGGTTGGTTGAAGATTATACATGGGACTGCCTGAGTACAGACCTAAGGCAACATTCAAGTGATGGCATCAATCAGTTTGCTGTGGATCAATCTGTAGCCAAGCGTTCTTCTAAACCTGTCTGATGCTTGGCAAGATGCTTGAAAGGACTCACTAAAAATTTATTAGCATAGCTTGAAATAGTTTCCCTGCCCGCTTCATTCTCAGACTTAACAAAGAGAATACTGTTTGCCCTCTGAACATGTAGATTTTATAGTTTAACGTAGTAACGGATATACTTGCCAAGAATCACAGTTTTTAATGAGGCTTTATTAAAACCATTGCTGTGTTTTAACTTTCATTGTAAGTGTTGCATTTTCAAAAACGTCTTTTATTTAAATTGACCTAACTTTTGTAATCAAAGATTTCCTCGAATGTTGGTTTGGAAATATATTTTGTACCACTTTGCATCTTCTTTGATTTGAACCTATGTAGTTCAATTACTTGACCCTGATGTTGAACATGTGTAACATGTAAACTTGTCAAACAGAGCTTACACTAGTGCCAAAGAACATGTTGCTTTCATATATAATGTTTTTAGGCAAGATACAGCTTTGAAAGGCTCACTATTTAAGATACTGATTCAAGTTTCAAAAGCATTAGCTTGGTGCTATAGCCATAGCACCAAATGATTTGCTTTGTAGGTCACTATAATTGATGAATTTAAGATTTTCTGGTTTGTGAAAGAAGCTAAATAGTAAAATTCCAAACTGAGACCAGGCAAAGGCTAACTTTGATACCTCCCATTCTGTATATAAGAAAAACTTAGCTGTTTCTATTGACCCAAACGTCAGTTAACCCAAATTTTTTTTCTAGATTAATTGCGATGTAAGTTATGGCAGCATAGTTAGGAATAATATTTTTCTAAACTGTCTTCTGAGAATATTATATGAATAAGCTAATAGAAGTGAGTTTCTATTCTTTTATGTCACCTTCTAATTAATATGATTTATTTTCTCCTATAATATTCAACATTTAGGCTAAGAGGTTTTTTTCTCATAGTGTAAAAAAAATTAATGCATTAAAAAAATGGGAAACCAAATGATGCCTTAACATGCAAAAGTTTGCTTTTCCTTGATTTACTAGATTTTGGAGTATTTCATACCTTTTTTTCCCTACTTTTTCTAAACTAAGAGTCCTACTTTTTAATTTTGCACTGGGCTTCAAAATTATGTTTCCATCTCTGATCAAAATGTTTTATGTACAACTTTCTTAACTAAAATAAATAGGTGAAGTGGATTTTTTTTGTTTATGTTAATATTTAGAAAAGAGAACTGCACAGGTAGTAAAATTTGTCAGTAAATTATTATAAAATAAAGCTTACATATGATATTGCAATAAATTATGTCATGGAGTATTAGAATTTTTCAAAGAATTAAGAATCTCTCATTTTGATAATTGCTGCAACATTCCAAAAAATAACCACAGGCTTAGAAATTCAAATTAAATTTAAAGATCCACATGTTAATGCCAAAGACTATTATTTTGGATGAACCAATTATTAAGTAAGAAAACAATGTTAAGATTAATTTTCCTTGTAATTAAAAATACATGATAGAATACATCCAAGAAGTGTTTTGAATTCTAAACGAATCATGAAACACCATATGATTCAACAGTCCCATAGCTTTTACCCAAATGATGAGAATTTAGTATGTCAAAAAGATAGGGATACTCCTATGTTTATTGAAATACTATTCATAATAGGCAAAATATGGAATCAACCTAAATGCCGGTCAATGGAAATGGATAAACAGGTAAAGAAGTAGCTGTGTAGGGGCGGTGCCTGTGGCTCAGTGGGTAGGGTGCCAGTCTCATATACCAAGGATGGCGAGTTCAAGCCCAGCCCAGCCAAACTACAACAACAACAACAACAAATAATGATATCCTGCCATTTGAAACAAAATGTATGGAACTACAGAATACTAGGTTAATTGAAATAAGCCAAGTACATTTGTTTTCTTTTATGAGTTCTCACAAGTTAAAGGAAAGTTCATAAGATATGTAAAAATACCATAAAATAAATTTACCTCTAAAATTAAATTTACACTAACATGAAATTGATTTATATGAAGAGAGACATCTTTTTAGAAAAATATCCCCATAAGAAGTGTCAGCTTTGTACATAGTATAACTTATGGTTTGAAATAATTTTATAAATAATTTATCTGAATATTGTCATGACCTATAAAATATTCTTACTAGTGCCAGAAGGGTTGGACCATTAGCATACTTTAAAACAATTGTCAAACAATTTTACTATCAATTTATTGAGTGACTCACATCAATTTTAACAGTGTTGATTAAAAATGAAGTTGGAAAAAGTATGTATTTGATGTTTTTAATAAATAAATTATTAGAAAAATGAATGGAAAAAATCTCATGATCAAGATATTAACAAATTATTACAATATTATGTAAAACTATAACACCAAAATGTTTTTTGCAAATTGCAAGTTTGTTGTTACTGATGTGTAACCCCTGTTATAAGTAACAACATTATTTATAGAAGATGATTCCTATTTCAATATCTTTAACTGTAAAATTTCCCTCAACTTTTGAATAAGGAGAGACATGCTTTCATTCTGTACTGGGTTCTACCAATTTTGTTCCAATTTCTTATCATTCCCCTGTATATTCAATTTTTTTAACTAGAATAAACAGGTAACAAGAAAGTTTTTATTTCTGTTCATATTATTGTCTAGAAAGTGTAACAGTTATACAAGTTCATCTGATCCTTCTCTCCCTTTTTCAGTGCTGGGTTCTCCTTGCTCACATAACTATTTTCACACCTGCTCCTCCCTTATCATATTTTCCAGAGAGATAAGGAACCAATTTTTATTTTTTTCTTCTATAGTTAAACCCTGAGCTTAAGATCTCAGCTGTGGTATTTTTTTTTTTAGCTCACTGGATATCCACTTACATATGACTGTCAGAAGCCAGATTTTTAAAGGAAACTTTATTTTTCTTCACTGAGAAGGTCTTATCAACCATCTTTGCCATATTTGACACAGCAGGGGAATGAGCAAGACACAATTTGTTACAGAATCCAAAAACAAACTGCAGCTCTTCTTTTAGCACCACCTGGGGCCTCTTAATGTTTGAGGCAGGAAAAGGAAATATGCAAATGTTGATACTCATTTGCATAGAGCTGATTCCACTGCATAGTTTGCTTGGGTCTCCTAGTGTTTTGATGATTTTCTCAGTATACACTTATCAATCATTTTCCTTGTCAAGAAGAACCTCATTTTTTATATATGTCCATGTTAAGTGTTGCCTGAAGGTAAAGCAATTTCTGCATCCTCTCAAGGTAAGAGTTTCCTTGGAAAAGTCTGAGATTCTCAACAGAAATCACTCTTACTAAAAAAGCAAATAGCAGTGATCCCAGTGCATAATAAGCAACAGACAACCAGACTTCATTCTTTACCTTAATGGGACTCTTGATTACCATACAGAGAACATAAAAATGAAGTAGAGACATTATTGCACTGATGCTAAGCTGCCCTGTTCTTCCCTCTGGGTATGGACACCACCCTATCCATGGATCCCAGCAGCTTTGCCAGTTATCATTTTCTATGCTTGCCTTTAAGTGGGACCAAAATTAAAGGCCCTCTTTTAAGTTTAGCCTGTCTGCTTTTTTAGTCCATGTGTTGTTTCTGGGAGAGGATGAGCTAACAATTAAGTAGGAAATTAAGCTAAGAATCTGTCTGTTTCTCAAATAAATGTTTTCCTTATCATAAACCCTCAGTAAATGGAAGAAAAAAGTGTATAAGTACCCATAATAATTTAAAGCATTTATCTCCTGATTCAAAAGTTGAGGGAAAATTTATAGTTAAAGATGTTGAAATACAAATCATCCTCTCTTAAAGCCTCATGTTCTCATATTCTTTTGTGAACTTAAAGAATTCCATTGAATTTGCTTTTTTATTTTAATTTTGAATAACTGTTAGAAGGAAATTTTATGGCATTAGGTTATTAACTGTTTTGAAATTAAATTATCTCTGTATAAAAATCACTCTGTTTTCTTATATACATTTTTAAGTATAATGAGGCTCACAAAAGTTGTGTTTACTGCACAAATGCATCTAGCTATAAAGTCTTTATTTGCATTTTACAACAATTTTATTTTCTTCTCTTGAGTTTTGTTAACTAAAATTTAGAATGGCTAATACATGTCTCATTTGTGTATAGATATCCATGTAATTCACATCAAAACATTAAGTAAACAAGGAGCATGTTAATGCAATCCTGTCCCTAATTTTAAAAAAGGGAACTCTTTTCTGTAATTGCAACATTTTATAACTTATTCTGTACCTATTTTGGACTGTGTCCCTCCAAATTATATTATACGCTGAAATCCTAATCCTCATTGTGAAGTTATCAGGAAGTGGGGCCTTTGGAAAGTGATTAGGTGATAAAGGAGGGGCCTTTATACATGAGATTAGTGCCCTTGTAGGAAGGGGCAGAGAGTTTGCGTCTTCTCTCTGTTGCTTTCCCCAAAGGATACAAGAAGAAGGTTATCTACAAAATCCTCAGTATGCACCGGATTTGGACTTCCTAGCCTCCAGAACTATGAGAAATAAATGATTGTTGTTTAAGCCAGCTGGCTTATGGTATTTTTGATACAGCAGCCTAAACTGAGTCAGACAGTACCTTTGCTGCAGTAAGAAAGGATAAAGAAGTCACAGATCTGCCACAGTAAAGCTATTCTTTTTGTTCTTTAAACTCCTGTCCACAACAACACTAAAGCTGGAATCATTTCACATTCTGTTACGGAGGTTTTATGGTGGGTTTCTGAGTCCACAGAAGACAAATCACTTAAGCATTTAACACAGATACTTTATAACAGACTATTGGCTAGATATGGCTAAGCACTGGGGACAGAGTGGCAAACGAAACAGACATAGTCCCAGCTGTCATGAAACTTACAGACTGGTAGGGAAGAGCAACAGTAAATACATGAAGATAATACTACAAAGCGTGAGGAATGCTATGAAAGTAAAGAACAAGTTGCCAAATTAATATAACTACAAACAAGTATTTCAAAGGGCGGGAAGAGGTTTATCTGAACATGCTATCTTGACATTTATAAGGGATAGATTTCTCATTTGCAGTGGCCTCAGTTGATTAACGTGTGCAAGGACACAGTCTTCCCAGTCAGAATGGGATGCTATTCCTGCCTTCCTCTTTACTTAGAACACACTGTCCTGGTTTTCATCTTTGGAATTTCTTTTGATTTTCTCTGTTTCCAACACATGCATCTATTTACCTGATCCAGAAGCAAATTAAAGAAGTTGACAAAAATACATGCAATTTTCTCTATTTTTCTCTGGTCTTGATGTAGTCAGTGTAAAATCAGAACATTAATATAATATGTAGATCAAAAGCCACTGCAATATTGTTTAAACTTGCCCAAATAACTACCTTCAGCTTCCAAGCAACACTGAAAGAGAAAGATTCAATTGACCAACAAGCAAAAACCAGACAAGCTAATAAGAAGCATTACCGATTATCTTGGCACCAAGATCCAAGAATTATTTCTTGGTGAGCTCTTCAAAAAGCGAACATTTGTCACATTGCACTAGATGTAGTACCAGTTAGTCCTGA
>CAUYQV010066412.1:0-21309 GCA_963574575.1 Galagoides demidoff
GTGGCAGGCGCCTATGGTCCCAGCTACTTGGGAGGTGGAGGCAGGAGACTCGCTTGAGCCCAGGAGTTGGAGGTTGCTATGAGCTGTGATGCCATGGCACTCTACCCAGGGGGATAGCTTGAGGCTCTGTCTCAAAAAAAAAAAAACAAATTCACAAACTTGCCACTGTGTGCTTACATTGGCAGCACTGTATAAATAGCTGGTAAGGTTTCAGTGGTATATCAGTATATAACCTTGCTATATCATTGTCTCACAGCTGTGTTCCTGTCCATGTGGGTTGTTTTTTTTTGTTTGTTTGGGGGTTTTTTTGCAGTTTTTAGCCTGGTCTGGGTTTTAACCCACTGCCTCTGGCATATGGTGCCAGCACCCTACTCCTTTGAGCCACAGGTGCCGCCCCCATGTGGTTTTTTGTTTTTTGGGGTTTTTTTATGAGACTGAGTCTCACTATGTCACCCTCAGTAGAGTGCTGTAGCATCACAGCTCACAGTAACCTCAAACTCTTGGGCTTAAGCCATTTTCTTGCCTCAGCCTCCTAAGTGGCTGGGACTACAGGTGCCCATCACAACGCCCAGCTATTTTTTGGTTGCAGTTGTCACTATTGTTTAGTAGGCCTGGGCCGGGCTCAAACCCACCAGCTTCAGTGTATGTGGTTGGCACCCTACTCACTGAGCTACAGGTGCCAAGCAATGTCCCGTGTTGTTGTGTGTTTTTTGTGTGCCGTCCAATGTCAGAGCTTCAATCAGAGCAATGAACAAACATTACATTTCTTTCTTTTTCTTTTCTTTTTTTTTTTTTTTGAGACAGAGTCTCACTTTGTCCCCCATGGTAGAGTGCTGTAGCATCATAGCTCACAGCAGCCTCAAACTCTTGGGTTCAAGTGATCCTCTTGTCTCAGCCTCCCAAGTAGCTGGGACTCCAGGTGTTCACCACAACACCCAGCTAGTTTTCCTATTTTTGGTAGAGACAAGGTCTTGCTTTGCTCAGGCTGGTAAATTTCATGTTAAACTTGGCAAGAGGGGAGGTAAAATCAGGGACATGTTAGTCCAAGCTTATGGGGATAGTGCCATGAAGAAAACAGCCTTGTACAAATGGATTAAATGTTTTCCTGAGGGCAGAGAAAGTGTCACTGATGAAGAGAAGTCAGGGCAGGCAATAACAAGCAGAACTGATGGCTCGGCGCCTGTGGCTCAATCGGCTAAGGCACCAGCCACATACACCTAAGGTGGCGGGTTCGAATCCCCAGCCCTGGCCCACCAAACAACAATGGTGGCTGCAACCAAAACATAGCCGGGTGTTGTGGCGGGCGCCTGTGGTCCCAACTACTTGGGAGGCGGAGGCAGGAGACTCGCTTGAGCCCAGGAGTTGGAGGTTGCTATGAGCTGTAATGCCATGGCACTCTACCAAGGTGGATAGCTTGAGGCTCCGTCTCAAAAAAAAAAAAAAAAAAAAAGAATCTTATGAGGCAGACAGTATCCCCATTTTAAAGATGACAAAGCCAAGTCTCAGGGAGGTTAAACACTTGTCCAGGCTCACACAGGTAGTAAGAGGCAAAACCAAGCAGTCTGACTCTTCCAGCCATGCTCTTAACCTCTGCACACTCTAAATGCCCTTTTCCTGAGAAAAGTTCTTCCTCAAATCGAACTTTCGTTTCCTTAAATCTTCTACTTCAGCTGCGGCAGCTCCATTTCCTGGTGAGGTCCTCAACAGAGAATGGAACACACATGGGATCAGTTGAATCTTTCTTACTCCGAAATTTTGAATTGTGCAGAGGAAAGCAGACTTATGAAGCACCTACCATGTGCTCAGGGTCTGACAGGGCATGTCATTCTCACAAAACTCACAGAAGGAGTTGTTATCCTTGTGACAGATAAGGAAACAGAGCCTCCCAGCCCAGGTAACATAGAAGACACCACCTCTAAAATAATTTTTTAGCTGGGCACAGTGACTCATGCTTGTAATCCTAGCCCTTTAGGAGGCTGAGGCAGGAAGATCACTTAAGCCCAGGAGTTTGAGGTTGTAGTGAGCTGTGATGATGCCATTGTACTCTAGCCTGGGCAATAGAGCAAGACCCTGTCTCAAAAGTTTTTTTTCTTAAATTAGCCTGGCACGATGGCACACACCTGTAGTCCCAGCTACCAGGGAGGCTAAGTAAGGAGGATCACTTGAGTCCAAGAGTTCTAGGTTACAGTGAGCTATGATCACACCATTACACGATATTTATGTTTTCCAACATGTTACCTGCCTGGATGACAGAGCAAGACTGTATCTTAAAAAAAAAATGTTTTTAATTTTTTTAATAAATAAAAAGAGGTTTGGAGTTCAATTGGTAGTGGGAGCAGAGAGTAGACCCCAGAGAGCCCTGAGCAGCCCTACCGCTGCTGCCGGCCTAGTTACCATCACACAGCAGGAGGGCTCGCAGGTGCAAATGGCCGCCCCACTCACATGATCGCAATCATGAGCAGCGAGGCCAAGACCCAGCAGCCACCCACCGCCCCTGCCCTCAGTGCTGCTGACATCAAGCCTGGCACCACCGGCAGCAGCACAGAGAGCGGTGCTCACATCAGCTGTGCCTGCCTGCGGGGACAAGAAGATGATCGCAAGGAAGGTTTGGGAAACAGTAAAATGGTTCAATGTAAGAATCTGATAAGGTTTCATCAATAGGAATGACACCAAGGAAGATGTGTTTGTACATCAGATGGCCATAAAGAAGAGTAACCCTTGGCTCGGTGTCTGTGGCTCAATCGGCTAAGGCGCTAGCCACATACACCTAAGGTGGCGGGTTCAAATCCCCAGCCCGGGCCCGCCAAACAACAACGATGGCTGCAACCAAAAAACGGCCGGGCGTTGTGGCGGGCGCCTGTGGTCCCAGCTACTTGGGAGGCGGAGGCAGGAAACTCGCTTGAGCCCAGGAGTTGGAAGTTGCTATGAGCTGGGATGCCATGGCACTCTACCCAGGGGGACAGCTTGAGGCTCTGTCTCAAAAAAAAAAAAAAAAAAAAAAGAAGAGTAACCCCAGGAAGTCACTTCGCAGTGGAGCAGATGGAGGGACTATGGAGTTTGGTGTTGTTGAAGGAGAAGAGGGTGCCGGGGCAGCAAATGGTACAGGCCCTGGTGGAATTTCAGTTCAAGGCAGTAAATACACAGCAGATTGTAAGCATTATGGGCACTATCCATGTCACAGGGATCCTCCACGCAATTACCGGCAGAATTACCAGAATAGTGACAGCGGGGAAAAGAACAAGGGGTCTGAGAGTGCTCCCGAAGGTCAGGCCCAACAACACTGACCCTACTGCAGGAGAAGGTTCCCACCTTACTACACACAGAGACCCTATGGGCGTCGACCACAGTATTCCAACCCTCCTGCGCAGGGAGAAGGGATGGAGGGTGCTGACAACCAGGGAGCAGGAGAACAAGGTAGACCAGTAAGAAAAATTAAGATAAATGAATATATATCAGGGTTACAGACCACAATTCTACAGGGGTCCTTCTTGCCAAAGACAGAGACAGCCCAGAGAGGATGGCAATGAAGAGGATAAAGAAAATCAAGGAGATGAGACCCAAGCTCAGCAGCCACCACAACAGTACCGTCGCAACTTCAATTACTGACACAGATGCCCAGAAAACCCTAAACCACAAGATAGCAAAGGGACAAAAGCAGCTGATCCACCAGCTGAGAATTCGCCTGCTCCCGAGGCTGAGCAGGGTGGGGCTGAGTAAATGCTGCTTACCATCCTCTACCATCATCTGCTTGAGTCATCAGACAAGAAGAAACGAATATGAAATCCCAGCAATAAGAAATGAACAAAAGATTGAAGCTGAAGACCTTAATTGCTTGCTTTTTGCCTGTTGACCAGATAACTAGAACTATCTTCCTTATCTGTGCAGCACGGATTTTTATTATTTTTACCTAAAGACATTTTTTTTGGTAATAACAAACATTTTTGTTTTGTTTTTTTTTTTGTTTTTAAGCCTGGTTTTTCTCAATACCCCTTTAAAGGTTTTTAAATTGTTTCATATCAGGTAAAGTTGAGATTTTTTTTTTTTTGAGACAGAGCCTCAAGCTGTCCCCCTGGGTAGAGTGCCATGGCTTCACTGCTCACAGCTACCTCCAACTCCTGGGCTCAAGCGAGTCTCCTGCCTCCGCCTCCCAAGTAGCTGGGACCACAGGCACCCGCCACAAAGCCCGGCTATTTTTTGGTTGCAGCCGTCATTGTTGTTTGGCGGGCCCGGGCTGGGGATTCGAACCCGCCACCTTAGGTGTATGTGGCTGGCGCCTTAGCCGCTTGAGCCACAGGCGCTGAGCCAAAGTTGAGATTTTTAAGAACTTCATTTTTAATTTGTAATAAGAGTTTGCAACTCGACTTTTTTCTTTTTTCAAATAGTCAACAAACTGCAAGCACCTGTTAACAAAGGTCTTAAATAATTAAAAACAAAAAAGTGGCTTGGAGAGGGTAACCAACTTCTCCAAGACTCTATAGCCCAATAGATTATGCATTGGATGGCCAGGTGCCAGACACTGAGGTTGGGAGGCAGACATGAAAATGCAATTTCTGGCCACAAAGAGTTCAGTCGGAGGGAGGAGACAGACAGCCAGAAGCCCACTTCAGCATTACAGGATCCCAGTGTGGCTAAGGCACAGAAGCCCGGAGGGATGTTCAGCATAGGATGGAGGCCTAGGGTAGGTCAGGAATAGGACTGGGGCAGGAGGAGGTGACGGGATTGGCAAGTGCAAAGGCACAGAGCTGTTCCAGAGCCGGGGCAGGCAGGGCAGTACCGGCTCATTCAGCTTCACTAGAGCACGAAGCGGTGCATCTAGGGAAGCAGAGCCCAGCAGCAGGAGACAGGGGAGGGGGCATCTTGATTGTCCAGTTAAGGGGTGAGGATATGATGACAGCAGGGAGAGGAGATGGATCACAGGCCTGTTGACAAGACTGAGGTGGCAGCTCCACAAAGGCAATAAGTAAGGCCACTTCTTGCTCACCACTGTGTCCCTGCACCTGCTCCAGGAGCACATTTGCTGAAGGATGAACAAAAGGCCCATTCTCCCTCACAGACAACTGATTGGAGGTGGCAGTGTGGAGAAGAGGATGTGGTGATGATTCCTGAGTCCCTGGGCTGTGTGACTTGGGGAAGGAGGATGGAGTTAATTCACCAAGATGAGGCACATGAGGACTGGAGACAGATTTGTTGATCTGGAGGAAAGATTCATCCATTCAATGCTGTAGACACTGGAGATAAAAGTTTTGAACAAAATAGACAAAAAGCGTTGCCCTAGTGGAACTTCCACTCTACTCAGGGATGGGGACAGCCAATATCAGGTGTTGAAAAGGGATACAGGGGAAAGAGATATAGGGCATGGGGGAGGGGCTTGCAATTTGTTAAGAGTGGTCAGAGAAGGCCTCCACAGGAAAGTGACATTTCATCAAAGGCCTGAAGAAGAGGAGGGAGTGATCTATGTACCTATGGATGGGGGAGTCCAGGTCAAAAAAATAAATAAATAAATAGGGCAAGTGCAAAGGCCCTGTGGCAGGAAGCAACCTAACAAGTTCAAGATACAAGGAAAATGCAGTGCCTCACACTGTAATCCCAGCACTATGGGAGACTGAGGAGGGTGGATTGCTTGAGTTCATGAGTTTGAGACCAACCTGAGCAAAAGCGAGACCCCGTTTCTACTAAAAAATAGAAAAACTGAGGCAAGAGGATCACTTGAGCCCAAGAGTTAGCAGTTGCTTGAGCTATGATGCCATGGCATTCCACCCAGAACAACAGCTTGAGACTCTGTCTCATAAAAACAAACAAAAAAACAAAAAAGGCTCAACCCTAACCCTAACCCTAACCTGCCTCTAGCTTAATGGTTAGGGCACCGGCCACATACACAGTGGCTGGTGGGTTCAAACATGGCCTGGGCCTGCTAAATGACAATGACAACTACAACAAAAAAGTAGCTGGGCATTGTGGAGGGTGCATGTAGTCCCAGCTACTTGGAAGGCTGAGGCAAGAGAATCACTTAAGCCGAAGAGTTAGAGGTTGCTGTGAGTTGTGATGCCACGGCACTCTACCGAGGGCAGCATAGTGAGACTCTGTCTCAAAAAACAAAAAAGAAAAAAGACTCAGTGTAACAGAACCATTGTGAGTAAACATTACTAATCTTTATTTTTATTTTAGAGACAGAGTCTCACTTTATCACTCTCCATAGAGTGCCATGGCAGCGTCATACAACTCACAGCAACCTCCAATACCTGGGCTTAGGTGATTCTCTTGCCTTAGCCTCCCAAGTAGCTGAGGCTACAGGCGCCTGCCACAACGCCCAGCTATTTTTTTGTTGTGGTTTGGCTTGGCTGGGGGCTGCGTTTGGACCCGCCACCCTTGGTATATGGGGCTGGCGCCCTATTCACTGAGCCACAGGTGCTGCCCATTACTAATCTTTAGTAAACATATGAAGACCTTGTGCCTCAAAACATTACTAATTTTGAATGACACATGAACTCCCTTTGAGTGAACGTATGAACATCCCCCCACCTTGTCCCCAGAGTCCCCATTTCCCTGTTAGTCTACATCAGCCATTCTCAACCTGTGGGTCGTGACCCACAGGAACTATATTAAAGGGCCACAGCATTAGGAAGGTTGAGAACCACTGCTCTAGATGGTAGGAAATATGTAGAAAGAGGGTACTGTGTTATAAAATTCCCTGGAACCTGGATGATGCCCTCCTCAGTACTATGAGGATGAGGGCCCCAAGATGAGTGCCAACAGGAGGCTTGGGGCTGAGTGAGCCTTTGAGCCAGGTTCTGTCTCCAAGTGATGCTCCCCAGGGCAGGGGGTAAGGGGGTGGCACCCAGCCAGGTTGGAGCCTTGGCCCTGCCCAGCCTCAAAACTTTGAGCTCAGGAAATCCGTTGGCAGGGGAGGGGGACTTCATTGCCACATTCCTCAGCCCCTTAAGACCCCCAAGGCAGGAAGGCTGCCCGGGCCTCACCAGTTTCCCTCGCAGGCTCTTTCCTGGGAGGAAGGGGCTGCCTGTGCCCACGAAGGCACAAGGGAGGGCAGGAGGGAGGCTGCGAAGGTGTTGCAATCCCCAGCCCTGGGGCCTGTCAGAGGCTGAGCCATTAACGACAGGCTCAAGGACAGACACCAGACTGCAGCCAGTTTCAGGAACTTGCCTTGACGAGGAGAGGAGAGCGCGAGCGCGGGGAGGCCAGGCAGGACAGAGGTCCCAGCGTGAGTAGGGGATCCCCAGGGAAAGGCTGAGCCTTGGGCTTGATGGAGAGCTGGAGTCCCAGGTCCACTCCCTTCAGTACCTGTGTCCTGGGGCCTGGGCCTGGGGCCAGGGATGCATCCTTTAGAATCAGGAGTCCTGGACACTGAGTTTCTTTTCCCAGGATGCCTCCACTTTTCTTTGGGGGAGTTGCATCAGGGAAGTATCAGACAGCCAAGTACCCCCTTGGGGGATACCAGTTTGGGCTCAGAGACAAGCACAATCGTTCTCCCCATGCTCTGTCCCTCAGAACCTGTGTGTCTGTGCGTTCCAGTCTCTATCAGGCCCTTCCTCCTCAGCCCCCTCTGCCTTACTTTCTCTTTGGGTTTCTGTCTGTCTCAGAGTGTCTCTGACTCTCTCTTTGCCTCCCACATTTCCCTTGGCCTCTTGAATCTTAAACTTGGTATCCAAGCTCTTCAGTCTCTAGTTCAATAGACTGGTCTCTTGGGTTCTTTTTCTCTGTCAACAGCTCTCCTCCCTCAATTTTATCTCTGAGTTTCTGTCATTGCAGCCTGTGTGTGTAACTCAGTCTCTACCTTGCTCTGTTACTTTCTCTCTGTCTCTCTCTCTAAACCACATCTAGAATGTCTCTCCTGTTTATTGCCAGCCCCTTCTCCCCCACTCTACCCACAGAAAGAATCTCAGTGGAGAGAGGGGTGTGAATTGGAGAAGGGAGCAAGCGGGGAGAAGGCTTAGTGTGACCAGAGGGGAAAGCAGAAAGGGGGGGTGGAGGTCAGCAAGCCCAGGAGGCATGAGCCAGAGGAGGCGGCTGGGTGACCAGAGGGACAGGTACCAAGGAGCTAGAAGGAAGGGATCCAGCCAGGGGGCTTTGAACTTGTGCAGTGTGAAATACACAACAAGGTAGCAGTCCTAGGAGGTTGTGACCACAGAGCCTGTAAGGGAGGCAGGGGAGGGGGTAGGATAAACCCAGCTGGGTTCCGTGAGATGCACCTTGCTATCTGGGTCACAAAAACAACCTGTGGCTACTGCAAGCTCTCTCCACTCAGAGCATAGTGCTAAATGCTATCACCATCTCATTTCATCCTCACAACAGTCCTGAGAAGTAGCTGGTATTACTATCCCTTTTTTCACAGATGGGGAAACTGAGGTTTGGAAAGGCGAAGTAACTTGTCCAAAGTCACAAAACTGGTAAGTGGTAAACCTGGAGTTTGGGTCAGGTGATCTGAATCCAACCTGGGGTCCAAACCTCTCTGCATACTGGCACCGCCAGAGAGTGAGACCATGCTCCAACAGACCTGATCCCACCCACCCAAGTGGGGTATGTCACGGGCTGCTGTGGGGGACCAGGGACTGATGCCAAGCCAACACCCAAAGGGAGGATGCCTGAGTCACTCAGGCTTTGGTTGCTCCCTGTAGATAGGAGCCAGAGGAGAGAGGTAAGGTGGCACCTCACTAGGCAGAGGCTGCACTTGAAGGTGACCTTTTTGCTAGGGCAACAGGGCTGGGGTGGGATCAAAACTCCATGACAATGGGAACCAGTGTCCCAAAATCTGGGCCTAGGAGGCTGTATCTTTCCCAACTAGCATGTATAGGGGATAATCAAACTGGTGTGCTATTGTAAAAAGGTTACCAACCACTGATTGGTAGGTGGGGCACTCTGGGCAGTTGCACAGGTTTCTCACTGCACAAATTTCCCCAGCTGAGATGCAACTGGAGGGTGAAATCCAGCCTATTCTCCAGTTGCCAGGACCTGGTGTGGGGCCACATCTGTCTAAAGAAAGAGATGACTTGCACAAAGATGTTTGCAGGCTAGCAATCACCAGGTATCCTGAAACTGTAATATATATAGATAGAATGTGGGTTTGGGTAAGACGCCTGCAGGCAGGAGCAGCCTTGGGTATCTAGGTAGTTCCTATTCATAGCTCTGGCTGGGAGAGAGAGAAAAAATTCTCCTAACTTTATCCCAGCTGAGCATAGGAGATGTGCTGGGACACTGCCCACATGGATGATAACTATATATATACATGAAGCCTGGTCAATGATTCCCAACCAGTGCTGGAGGACCAGGTGTCGACCCCAAAGACCTCAATGGAAGCAGGGTGGAGAGTTAGTTAACCTGGACACCATGGTAGTGGTAGAAATTTTTGTATCCTTCCTAAGACTGGAGCCAGTGCTCCCTCCACCCAGGCACTATGGCCATGACCACATGATGCCTGACCCCAGAAGGCCTCTAGAAGCCCAGAATTGGTTTGTTTGTTTGTTTTTGGCCAGGGCTGGGTTTGATCCCACCACTTCCAGCATATGGAGCTGGCGCCCTACTCCTTTGAGCCACAGGCGCCGCCCCAGAAGCCCAGAATTGGGAGTATATTGGACCCATTGAGTACCCCAATTGATATCCCCCTCAGCCCACTTTTTTCTCTAGCATCACTGAGGCAGCCAGCTTCCTGTGTACCCAGACAGCCCTTAGCTCGGCTGCTCTGTGGAGTTCTCCGTGTCATCCAGGGAGCATCCCTGACACTCCTGGCACGAAGTCCTCATGCATGTACAACCTGGATGTGCCAAGGGGCTAATACCCCAAGGGACATACTTTGATGGGGGGGGGGAGGCAGCAGGAGTCAGTGAGTAAAGGTTCCCAATCCCCCCTCCTATCCAAGAGATTACCTTTCTCTTGGGTGGACAGTTCTGAAGAGTGTTCTATATGACTCATTGGAAGGTTCTGACAGGATAGAGCCCAAGTTATCCTGAGAGGTGACCAGTTTGACAACACAACTTTGCACTGGCTTTCCCTCCTTCCCAGATTCATTTCCCCACTCTCTCACCTGCTTTGGGGATCTTCCCAGAATAAACTCCCTGCACATAAGCCCTGTCTCAGATTCTGCTTTCTGGGGGAAGCCCAGCTTAAATGGGAGAGACAGGGAAGAATGCTGGTCCTCACTGCTCCTTCCCCTGCTCTTTTCTGGAAGGCAAGTATAATAACAGTAGCTGGCTGAGCATGGTGGATCACACCTGTAATCCTAGCACTTTGGGGGGGCCAAAGTGGGAGGATCACTTGAGCCCAAGAGTTCAAAACCAGCCTAGGCAAGAGCAAGACCCCATCTCTACAAAAAGCAGAAAAATTAGCCAGGCATGGTGGAGCACAACTGTAGCCTCAGCCACTTAGAAGGCTGAGATAGAAGGATCACTTGAGCCCCGGAGTTTGAGGTTGTAGTGAGCTGTGATGACACCACTGCACTCTAACCAGGTGACAGAGTAAGACTCTGTCTCAAACAAACAAAAAAAAAACCAAACAGGCATCATGGCTCACGCCTGTAATCCTAGCACTATGGGAGGCCAAGGCAAATAGATTGCTTGAGCTCAAGATTCCAGACCAGCCTGAGCAAGAGCAAGACCCTGTCTCTACCAAAAATGGAAAAGCTGAGGGAGGATCACTTGAATGCAAGAACTTGAGGTTGCTGTGAGCTATAAAGCCATGGCACTGTAGTCAGGGAGCCAGAGACTCTGTCTCAAAAAAAAAAAAAGAAAAGAAAGAAACGGTAGCCATCACTTATAGAGTCATTTTCTATATGCCAGGCACTGTGTAAAGTCCCTGACTTGCATCATTTTGAGTCTTCCTCCCAAAGCCCATGATCTTGACCAACCCCTTCTGCCTCCAGGTGAGCATCACACTGGCGCTATGGCAAGGCCAGGGACCTGCAGCCCAATTACAGGTGCCCTGATCATCCTGCTGCTCCCAGGAAGTAAGTGTGGCCAGAGGTGGGGGTGCTATGAAGAGACGGCAGTTAAGGGAGAGATATTCGGGGTGGGAGGTGAATTGCTTCCGTGCACTGCCACATGGCTACTGGGATTCCCAGAGAATCCCAAGAGACTCAAGACTAAGCCCTAGATGTGGAGTAGTTGGGTCCCTACCACAGCCCTCCACAGGCAAGCCACTGCCCAAGAGGGACCAGGGCTGGTCAGCCTGCAGAAAGTCAGTGGCTTCTAAGTCTTGTCTACAAATCTCTGCTGGGCTGTAAGAAGGAACTTCTGGGTGGGCAGTAAAAGGATCAAGGTGGAAGCCACAAGGAGATAGGATTCATCCCCAAATAAGGAAGCCCTGGCGGTACTCTCTGACCATGGAAACTCTGCTTTGAGAGGTGGAGAGCTTCTCATCTGCAGTGGTATGCAAGCTGAGACCAGAATTAACAAGGATGCTCCACAGCAGGAGTTGGCAAACGTTGACAGTAATATTTAGGCTTCGCAAGCCACATACTGTCTCTCTTGCATATTCTTACTTGGGTTTTGTTTTATTTGTTTTTAACCCTTTAAATGTAAAAGCCATTCGTAGCTGGCAGGCCATATAAAAATAGGCCATCCAAGCCCTGCTGTAAAGGACACAGCATCAAGAGGAGCTTTGAAGTAAACAGATTTGTAAAGTTCCTTTCAGCCTGAAACTCTGCGTCTGTGAAGCAGTAGGAGCCCCATGCTGAGAATCATGAACTTGCTCTGTGGCCCTGGGCAAAGCATCCTCCTCTTAGGGCTTCAGCATCCCATCAGGAAAACAAGCCTAAGCACAGCTGAGAGAGGAGAGAAGGCATTGTGGGCACAACGCATGTATACTCATTTATTTATTCAAAAAATATTCACCAGGGTCCCACTCTGTCCCTAGAATACAGCAATGAGCAATCAGCCAAGATCTCTACAGACAAGCAAATAAGACTCTATGATGATGAGGGATAATAAGCACTTTGGGAAAGTATTGGGCTGTTGGTCTGGTCTGGTCCTCTTAAGATGCCTAAGTGTCAACCAGGTAAAAGAAGTGGGAAAAGACTGGAAAAAGAACACCTCAAAAGGGTGCAGCACAAAGATCCAAAGATTGGAGACATTGTGGAGTTTTCGAAGAACAGCAGGGGCAAGTCAGTATGGCTGAGAGAATGGTCTGAGCTGGAACTGAGAGGGTTAGGCAGGGGCCAGGCCAGAAGGGCTGTGTGAAGGAGGTGGATCTTTATCCTAATGATGGCAGCAAATGCCTGCTTGTCTGTTTTAAGTGACTTACATATGTATTTTATTACTTCTAATCCTCCCAGCAACACTAAAGAAGGGAATATTTTTATCCCCATTTTATAGATGTGAAAACTGAGGCACAGAAAGTCTCAGTAACATGCCGGGGGCATTGGCTCCGTGCCTGTGGCTCAAGTGGCTAAGGCGCCAGCCACATATACCTAAGGTGGTAGGTTCGAATCCAGCCTGGGCCCGCCAAACAACAATGATGGCTGCAACCAAAAAATAGCCAGGCACTGTGGCAGGCACCTGTAGTCCCAGCTACTTGGGAGGCTGAGGCAGGAGAATCGCTTTAGCCCAGGAGTTGGAGGTTGCTGTGAGGTGTGATGCCATGGCACTCTACCCAAGGGGACTGCTTGAGGCTCTGTCTCAAAAAAAAAAAAAAAAAAAAAAAATTCCAGGAGCATAGAATTAAGAAGCAATAGAACCAGGATTTGGGGAGCATATATTCAGGAAAACTTGAATCTATACTCCTGGGTTATCATCTTCAAACTTAGCCCAAATAAACTCTCTACTTAACATTTATTATATTAAAGAAAAGAACCAAGAGTTAAACCTTGGGTGGTCTAGTTCCAACATCCATGCTCTTTGCTGTCAACCACACTGCCTTTCAGGGCAGTGATACGCCACTGAAGTGCTGTAAACCAGATGGGGTAACACAAACAGATTTAAATTGTGAAAAGATTGCTGCGGCTGCAGGCATCTTATCATTCTAATCATTGCTTTCACCACCCTCGGGGACAGCACTGGAGAGGAGAGTGAGCTCTATCTGGTGGCCTGCTGGAGCCAGCTCACAAGAGCTGACTGTACACAGCTAGGGTTTCTTCCTAACCCTACAGTCAATGATGTCACTTTAGTAGCCATGGTGGGAGTACTTATACCACAGGACGCAGCACATTGCAACAAACCAGGGTCTGTTTTGTTTCTTTTTAATTTCAGATTGATATGAGGGTACAGATGTTAGAGTTACATTGTTTTCATTTCTAAGGTAAAGTTCAAGTTGTAGTTGAGCCCACTGAACACCCTCACACTGTGCCGGTTAGGTGAGATCCCACCAATCACCTTCGCTCCTCCCCTCCCTTCTGCCTCATCTCCCCTCGCCCTCACTAGACCATACTTGTGTTTTTCTGTATAGAACCAGTTGATAAACACTTGCCAGCATGTCACCATCTCTGTCTCACTCCCATGGCCTCTGACCATCTCTCTACACATCCTCCCCATTTCAGCCCTCATGTCTTAAAGGGTGAGACAGGAAAGTGGAGACACTGACTCTGGGGGTTCAAAGGCCTAGATTATAGCCCAGCTCTCCCAGACTGAGGAGTCACCCACACATGGGCCATTCTCTTCCACTGCAGGCCTGGAGCAGTGCGGGCACATCAGCCTCTCCACCCCCATTGTCCGCCTGGGGGATTCCGTCACAGCCTCCTGCATCATCAACAAGAATTGCAGCCATGTGGGCCTGGAGTCACCGATTCTGTGGAGACTGGGAACAAAGCTTCAACCTGGGGGACAGCAACGGCGCCTACCCGATGGGACCCAGGAATCTACCCTCACCCTGCCCCACTTCAACCGCACTCAGGCCTTTCTTTTCTGCTGCATCAATTGGGGCAACACCCTGCAGATCCTGGACCAGGCTGAGCTGCGAGCAGGCTGTAAGTCTCTCCAAACAGCCAACTACCCTGTCTCCATACCCTCCTGCCAGTAAATATTAACAGCTACTACCTTTTGCCCTCTTGCTCAATAAGTACTCTATGGGCATATCAGGTCATACTAGTGCCAGTGGGTCCTATAATTTAGCCCCATTTTGCAGATGAAGAAACTGAGGGTAGGGAAGGGTAAATGACCTGCTGAAGACCACACTCTAAGAAGGATGGAGCCAGATTCATAGCAGGCAGAAGGGCTGTAAAGCCAGGGTGGAAACCACTCCTCTATGTGCTGCCAAACAAGTCCAAGTCCTCGGCCATAGGAGGGTGTCTCCAGAAAAGACATTCTCTACCAGGTGGGGTTGCTCCCAGCTCCTCCCTTATCCCAGTCTGAGCTTTTTTTGAGACAGAATTTCACTATGTCACCCTCAATAGAGTGCTGTGGCATCACAGCTCACAGCAACCTCAAACTTTTGAGCTCAGGTGATTGTCTTGTCTCAGTCTCCCAAATTGCTGGGACTACAGGCACCCACCACAGTGCCCAGCTGTTTTTTGTTATTGTTGTCATTGTTGTCCAGTAGGCCCTGACCAGGTTGAAACCTGCCAGCCCCAGTATATGTAGTAGGCTCCCTAACCACTGAGCTACAGGCACAGAGCCAGCCTTTTTTTTGAGACAAAGCCTCAAGCTGTCACCTTGGATAGAGTGCTATGGCGTCACAGCTCACAGCAACCTCAAACTCCTGGGCTTAAGCGATTCTCTTGCCTCTGCCTCCCAAGTAGCTGAGACTATAGGCGCACATCACAATGCCTGGCAATTTTTTTATTGTAGTTGTCATCGTTTGGCAGACCCCAGCTGGATTTGAACCTGCCAACTCTGGTATATATAGCTGGCACCTTAGCCACTTGAGCTATAGGTGCCACCAAGATGGACATCTTTAAGGTGGGACCTAAATTTACAAAACAGTAAGAATGGGAGACAGAGGGTGAGGGTCAGGGTCAGGCAGGACCTAAACCAACCAGACCAGCTGTGTCCTGTCTGCTCTAGCCTGACAGACTCCATCTCTTTCTCACTATATGTGCTTTCAACAGGATTGCCTTTGGCTGAGATGGGACAGCAGGCTTGTTAGCTATAGCTAAATGACAATAGCCTAGAACTGAAAACCTCCCTTTAAAAGTGCTGTATTTCTGCTTATGTTTAAGCTGATGGCACTTTGGAGTCTCTACATTCTTCATTCACTGGCAAATTAATAAACTTCTCTCTCCTCCTCAAACCACTTGTCTTCATTCTTCTTATGCCACCTTGAGAACAAGCAGCTTGTTGGCGTACAAGTGAAGGAACTCAGCAAAGACCCCATCACAAACCTTTTTACTGGACTGCTGTTTTCCATCATCCTTTGTAGCTTGTTGGCTTACAAGTACAGGACCTCAGCAAAGAGTCTGTCTAATGAACTCTTGGTAGGAAATCATTGCCTGCCATTTTCCTCCTTTGCTGGCAAAGTAATAAACTTCTCTTTAATAAAATAAAAGTCTGTAGTTAGAGACAAGCAACAAACCTAAACCAAGACTTAAGTGATGGTTAAGTCAATTGATGACCAGCAGGTATGGGTTAATCTTTATCTCATATGACCTTAGCCTTGTAAATGATTTTGGATCTTATTGGTACAAAGAATAATTCCAAAGGAATAAGGCATATCCGACCTCCCTGCTCTTCATGGCTAGCAACTCAGTTTTAAGGTTTTATGGGGTCTCCTTGGGCCCAATAAGAGTGGGCTCATTCAGTTGGCTGGAGGCTTAAGATTTTATTTTAGTTTATACCCTCCACCAACAAATAGATTATAACTCACGGAAGGCTCAGATTTAGGCAGGCAATCAGCATAAGGTACACAGGTAGGGTGTATTGGTAGGAACAAAATTAGGGTTACAAATCAACAAGAGCAAAAGCTGTGGTCAAGCTGCTATTGTAACCATTAGAGAAACACCTTGCTTGCTCTGGTTTAGGGAAAGTCCCATGGGAGGCGCCTGCACAGATACCGGACAAGAGTAACTTCAAGGCTTGGCCCCCGTGACTCAGGCGGCTAAGGCTCCAGCCACATATAACTGAGCTGGAGGGTTCGAATCCGGCCCGGGCCCGCCAAACAACGATGGTTGCAACCAAAAAATAGCCGGGGCTTAGCGCCTGTGGCTCAATCGGCTAAGGCGCCAGCCACGTACACCTAAGGTGGCGGGTTCGAATCCCCAGCCCGGGCCCACCAAACAACGACGGCTGCAACCAAAAAATGGCCGGGCGTTGTGGCAGGCGCCTATGGTCCCAGCTACTTGGGAGACTCGCTTGAGCCCAGGGGGATAGCTTGAGACTCCGTCTCAAAAAAAAAAAAAAAAATAGCCGGGCGTTATGGCGGGCACCTGTCATTCCAGCTACTTGGGAGGTGGAGGCAGAAGAATCGCTTGAGCCCAGGAGTTGGAGGTTGCTGTGAGCTATGAAGCCATGCTATTCTAAGAAGGGTGACAAAGTGAGACTCTGTCTCAAAAAAAAAAAAAAAAAAAAAGAAAGAAAGAAAGAAAGAAAGAAAAGAGGGAAGAAGAGGAGAAATGCAACAACCCCCAAGCTGCCGTCTACTAGGACGTGTGCCTGGTCTCCCACTTTTTTTTGGAGTATACTATCCCTTGCTTGCTTTTGGAAGTAGGTTATTAAATAAAACTTTCTGCTTATGCTTTGCTACCTTGGTCTTTGGTTTTAATTCTTTGTCACTGGACATAAGGACGGAGAAGGATCATATGCTGGTGACAATACGATCATTAGCATTTTTAGCAATAAAATATTTTAAAGTTAAGTGAGTATACGATTTTTTTAATATTAAGTTTTATTTAAACAGGTAAAAATTTATAAATCCTCTTAAAAGCAACAATCCAAAGTCAGTAAGTAAATCAATAATACAAACATGATTATAGCAGTAATTAAAATAGAGGTAACATGGGTGGCACTTGTGGCTCAGTGGGTAGGGCGCTGGCCCCATACACCGAGGGTGGTAGGTTCGAACCCAGCCCCAGCCAAACTGCAACGACAAAATAGCCAGGCATTGTGGCAGGCGCCTGTAGTCTCAGCTACTTGGGAGGCTGAGGTAAGAGAATCGCCTAAGCCCAGGAGTTGGAGGTTGCTGTGAGCTGTGAGCTATTGCACTCTACAGAGGGCAATAAAGTGAGACTCTGTCTCTAAAAAAGAAACCAAAAAACCCAAAAACCCTTTCCCCCGTTTAAAAAAATAAAAAGTAGAGGTAACATTTTACCAGTGTACGAATGTCATGGAATTCAAATCACACTCGTATCATCAATGATTCAGGTGTGTATTCCACAGAGTCGGGGCTGGTCAGTTTTAAGATAAAGTTCCTTCTCTGCACACGCTGTCCCCAGTCAAGTGTCTCCTCATCACTGTCTGTCAGCTGACATGGTGGGAAAGCTGGCTGCTGTGGCGATTCCACAGTGGTTTTTCTGGTCTTTGGCCATCTTTATGTAACCACTTAAGCCCCATTCTTCACCCCAGGTGTTCTTCACCAGCCAATACTTATTGTTAACCAATTCTGTTTTTTCAAATCCGTAGCCAACCACCAGTACACCATGATCCACATCGTCACTGCTGCTACAGTCTGGCTTAAAATAAACTCCTTCTTCATAGAACTGGAAAGACTCGTGGCCTGCATTGGTAGCAACAGAGACAGGCCCCACAAGTTGCTATGGCCTTCATCAGGGCCTTCTCCTCTTTAGGGACATCCACAAAGCCAGTGTCATTTGCAACAGAATACTCAGGCATGTACTTACAGGATTCATCCATTGCGTCATATGGATAAGATTCTTTAGAGTCCAGGTCTCCGGTCTCAATATACAGGAAGGCATAGTCCATAAGACCACCATTGCAGGCTTCATTGCCTTGAGGCCGAGAGCAGTTCACCAGGTTCTGCTCACTCAGTGAGATAAGCTTGCCAGTTTTCCAGAACATTGGTCCTTCAAGGGCACCAGTTGCACTAAAAGCCCAATAAGAACCACACTGACCCTGATTCTTCACAGGAGTCCATAGCTTTTCTCTCTCCAGTCCACTGATTTGGGGACCTCAAGAAATGAAGGCTCTTGGTACCCTTTCCCCTTCTTATGCTTCTGGTTTTGAAAGCCATTCATCACCTGCTTGAATTCTTCATTGGTCATATTGCCAAAGGCATTCATTGCCATTGGGAAGCCGTGTTCCCCTTGATTGTATTGCTGATTGTGCAGTTTAATTGTTTTCATCTTCTCCCACACTGCTCTCCTCCATCCTTCTTCATTCATGCTACACAATTTTCTCTGTTTTGCCTTCCACCAATACCAGTGTGCATCTAAACTGCCATCAAACGTTGAAGCAGCTAAGGTTATTCCCATACAAAAGGTGGCCAGGATGAGTAGAGTAAAAGATTCATGTTTCAAAAACCCCTGCTCACAACTACACAGGTGCACTCTGCGGACACTGTTCAGGCTGCTGAGGTCTGCAGTTCTGCGATAGATGGTTTTTAAACACAGTGTTATCCCACACTTAATAGACTAGTTATATGCACTGGGAAGCCAAAACATCACATATCCACTTTATTGAAGCAGTCTGGAACCAAATCTGCAATATCTTTGGGGTATGCCTATGTATGGCCAATAAATTATTTCCCTCTGGTGGTAGCAAGGATTAGGAATTTGGTTATATTATCTGACCATTTTGTGATTTCCACAAAAGGATAAAAGGTTTATGGAGACTAATTTCTGATAAGTAAGATTCCACAGCAGAAAACCTAGTCTGTTAGTCTTTTTTTTTCCCCCCCCTGGTCTATTTGTCTATTTTGAGCTTAGCTCAAGAATTCTGAGCCCACTTAGAAGGTTAGAAGGAGGGGAACAGCTTTTTAATATCTGGACTGGTGAGTTGTGTTTGGTGTTTTTTGTTTTTGTTTTTGTTTGCAGACAGGGTCCCACTTTGTCACCCAGGCTAGAGTGTAATAGTATGATCAGAGCTCACCATAGCCTCAAACTCCTGGGCTCAAGTGCTCCTCCTGGCTCAGACTCCCAAATAGCTAGGACTACAGGCAGGTAGACACAAGGGTGGTTAATTTTAAAATTTTTGGTGGCTTGGAGCCTGTAGCAGAGTGGTTACGGCACCAGCCACATACACCGAGGGTAGTGGGTTCAAACCCGGCCTGGGTCAGCTAAATAACAATGACAACTGCAACAAAAAATAGCCAGGTGTTGTGGTGGGTGCCTATAGTCCCAGCTAAGGCAAAAGAATCTCTTAATGCTGAGAGTTGGAGGCTTGGCGCCTGTGGCTCAAGTGGCTAAGGCGCCAGCCACATACACCTAAGGTGGTGGGTTTGAATCCAGCCCGGGCCCACCAAACAACAATGACGGCTGTAACCAAAAAATAGCCAGGCGTTGTGGAGGGCTCCTGTGCTCCCAGCTACTTGGGAGGTTGAGGCAGTAGACTCACTTGAGCCCAGGAGTTGGAGGTTGCTATGAGCTGTAATGCCACGGCACTCTACCCAGGGTGACAGCTTGAGAGCTGTCTCAAAAAATAAATAAATAAAATAAAAATAAAATTTTTTGGTAGGTAAAGGGTCTCCCTATGTTTCCCAGGCTACTCTTGAACTCCTGCTGTCGAGTGATACTCCTGCCTGGACCTCGGTCTCCCCTAGTGCTGGGATTATAGGTCCAAGCCACGGCACCCAGTCCTGTGTTTACCCTTGACCAATGGTTGAAATTATAGACTTGATGCCAAGTCTATAGTCACAGATTATAGTCTCTGTGTGACTGTTTTTCTATGTGTCTGTGACACAAAGGTTTTTTTTTTTTTGCTGTTTTTGGCCATGGCTGGGTTTGAACCTGCCACCTCTGATATATGGGACCCGTGCCCTACCCTTTTGAGCCACAGGCACCACCCAACACAAAAATTTTTATACCTCATTATGTGTGAGATGCTGTCCTACTTCTGCAAGGTATTCCTAATTCAATTACAGTTTATTTTATTAAAGAAACTCTGTTTTGCTTGGCTTGTAGAGATAAATAAGCACTGACATCAATTTAATTCTTTTTTTTTTTTTTTTTTGTAGAGACAGAGTCTCACTTTACCGCCTTTGGTTGAGTGCCTGTGGTGTCACACGGCTCACAGCAACCTCCAACTCCTGATTCTCTTGCCTCAGCCTCCCAAATAGCCAGGACTACAGGTGCCCACCACAACGCCCAGCTATTTTTTTGTTGCAGTTTTGGCTGGGGCTAGGTTCAAACCTGCCACCCTCCGTATATGGGACCAGCACCCTACCCACTGAGCCACAGGTGGCACCCAATTTAATTCCTTTTTTTTGGAGACAGAGCCTCAAGCTGTTGCCCTGGGTAGGGTGCCGTGGCATCACAGTTCACAGCAACCTCCAACTCCTGGGCTCAAGAGAGCGTCCAGCCTCTGCCTCCCAAGTAGCTGGGACCACAGGCGCCTGCCACAATGCCTGGCTATTTTTTTTTTTGGTTGCAGCCATCATTGTTGTTTGGCGGGCCGGCGCTGGATTCGAACCTGCCACCTTAGGTGTATGTGGCTGGCGCCTTAGCCACTTGAGCCACAGGTGCTGAGCCCAATTCCAAACATTTTTTTTTTTTTTTGAGACGGAGCCTCAAGCTATCCCCCTGGGTAGAGTGCCATGGCATCACAGCTCATAGCAACCTCCAACTCCTGGGCTCAAGCGAGTCTCCTGTCTCCGCCTCCCAAGTAGCAGGGACCACAGGCGCCCACCACAATGGCCATTTTTTGGTTGCAGCCATCATTGTTGTTTGGCGGGCCCAGGCTGGGGATTCGAACCCGCCACCTTAGGTGTACGTGGCTGGCGCCTTAGCCGATTGAGCCACAGGCGCCGAGCCAATTCCAAACATTTTAAAGGTCTCTTTGTCATTTACGTTTTGACCCAGAAATTTTTTAGAATTATATTTGTTTTCCATGTATTTATGAATTTTACAAGGTAACTTCCTGTTATTAACTTGTAGTTTAATTTCCTGAGATCACAGAGCACATACAATCTATACTAGTCTTTTAAAATTTGTTAATGTTTATTTGGTGGCCCAGGATATGATCTGTCTGGTGGAATGTTTTGTGTACATATGAAAGGAACATGTGGCTCGGCACCTGTGGCTCAATCAGCTAGGGCGCCAGCCACGTACACCTAAGGTGGTGGGTTTGAATCCCCAGACGGGGCCCGCCAAACAACGATGGCTGCAACCAAAAAAATGGCCGGGGGTTGTGGCGGGCGCCTGTGGTCCCAGCTACTTGGGAGGCAGAGGCAGGAGACTTGCTTGAGCCCAGGAGTTGGAGGTTGCTATGAGCTGTGATGCCATGGTGCTCTACCCAGGGGGATAGCTTGAGGCTCTGTCTCAAAAAA
>CAUYQV010066413.1:0-10133 GCA_963574575.1 Galagoides demidoff
GAGCTTGAATTGGTCATTTAGAAATAATATTACTTTAAAATGTTAATATAAATTGTTATAAGGAATCTCCACAGAGGATGATGTAAGGAAATGCCAAAATATAAATACAAAGATAAGCACTATAATGAAAATTGGCTTGATACTAAAAACCTTTGACTATGAACATACTGAGATCATGCTTTGAGCAGGAAGATAAATAGCTCCACTCACACCATGTTTCTGCCTGACGCTCTCGGCTGGCATCACTCTGACGTCACTGGTCCCTTTCCCTCCAAACTCTGACTCATGCATGGATAAACTGGTTTCCCCTAATTCTTTTTGCCAAAGACAAGCTCAATGTGTAGAAAAAAATATATAAGGGAGATACATTAAAAAAGTGGGTACCATATCTCAAACAATCTGGTGTCAAAAGAATATAGTTTGAACTCTGGGGTTCATGAAAATCACTCTTCCTGTCTCTTAGAACCCCCTTCCCTTAGTCTCAGAACCCACCCAGCTGTACATTATCATTCTACCCAGGAGTGACTGCAGACCTGCACAGATGGAGTCTGTACAACCGGATCCAAGAGAAAGTGAGCTGGTCCCTTTCCTTGTATAAATAAGATTTGTTCTGTGAGTTCCACTTTCTATGTTTAGTTCATATTTGTCAAAGACTAGAGCTGACTGGAGAAGACCCTCCCTCCTCCTCAGGGGCTGGCTTTTAGCATTTTCAGGCTCCAACTGGCATTAATAATTAGAATACTCCACAAACATGTTTAATACGGAGATAATAAGACAGCAGAGGGGAATATTTCCTTAGAGAGGTCATTAAGGAAACCTAAGGCAATGCTACAGACACATTTTAAAACATAACTAGGAGAAACACAAGATTAGGGTGAAATCACACACATATTATAGTGTATGTTCAGGCTGAGTCTCCCTTATCCCAAATGCTCTGGGCCAGAAATGTTCAGATTTGGGATTTTTTCACTATTTTGAATTGTTGCATATAAATAATGAGGTGTCTTATGGAGGGACCCAAATCTAAACACAAAATCTGTTTGTTTCATAGACACTTTATAACGATAGCATGAAGGTGACATTATACAATATTTTTAATAATCGTGTAAATAAAATAAAACTTGTATACATGGAACCACCATAAAGCACAGGTGTCAAAATCTCAGCCACCCATGCGGACAAGCTGTGGTTGTTGGAATCACTACCCTTCCTGAGTCTGATTTATATGCTATCAATAATCTATCTTTTCCTTTGCTACATACATTCACAAGTACTCTACATTAAAATATATGCCATACTATTTTTTCCCTCCCTTCCTCTCTCTCTCTCCCTATGACATACTATTAAATTAGTGAAAAATGAATGTGTTTCGGGTACTAAGCAGCACGGTAACATAACCAAAATACCCGTATCACTGTTAAACAACTTAAACAAACAACGGCAAGCTTTCAGCTTCTACCTAAAATGCTGCGATATGATTAAAAGTTTCTGTGTCTGATAATCCCACTGGAGACACTGAGTAAACTCAGTGCTGCGCACCTGTGTTTTGACTGTAACCCAAATTGTGATTGTGAGAGCAGGTGTACAATTTGTCACTTGTGGTATCCTGCTGGAGCTCAACATGTTTTGGATTTTGGAGCATTTTTGGTTTTGGGATATTCAGATTAGGGATGTTCAACCTACATATATGTATCAGTCATAAGTGCAAATATATATGTTATATGCTATGTAGGAATTTATTAGAGGAATTGTCTCATACCATTATAGAGACTAGTGAGATAGACTGTCCACAAGCCAGCAGTCTAGGAAAGCCAGCAGTGAGGCTTAATTGAAACCTGAAAGCCTCAGAACCAGTAAAGCTGAGTGTAATTCTGAGTGTTAGGTTCAAGGTCTGAGAACCTACAGGGAGTATGTGTGGGGGGCTCTGCTAGTACAATTTCTGGAGTTAAAGGCCAGAGAGGCTGGTGTTCTGATGTCCATAGGCAGGAGAAGAAGGGTGTCCCAGCCCCTGGAGAAAGAGGGAGAGCCAGTTGAAAGATGCCCGCCCACATGAGGGCAGATCTCTCCCTCCCAATCCAGCAACTCACACACCAATCTCCTCCAGAAACATCTTCACACTTGTGCCCAGAAATAATGTTTTACCAGCTGTCTAGTTGTCCCTTAATCCAGTGAAGCTGACACCTAAAATTACCCATCACAGTATATAACAATTTCAGGTTATCATAAATACCACAAAGACCACCTAAATCATTTAAATAACAGCTTGGCATTTCCTACACTATTGTATTCATTTGTATAATAAATAATTGATTTTGAGAACACTTTGATAGGCACTGGGCGGGGTACAAAATTAATATCATATTCCTTGCTTTTCAAGATGTTTGCACTCTGAAAAGACTGGTACAGAATTATAATAAAATACTGTTAAGTAAGTAGTTATTTATACCTTCTGTGACCCTCCATGCTAAATGCCTTTCCCTCTGAAAGCCTTATTGACAGGGGTCAAAAGAATATCTCTATGTTCTGAGTGGAAATGCCCCTCTGCTGGGCCTGAAAGAGAAGTCCAGAAGAAGACCCCAAGCTTGCATGGTCCTTAGGATGCACCTACCCCTCCCTGCCTCCCAAATCTCCAAAAAAAGTAGTCTCGGCACTGCTTTCTGCCTTTGACCCCTCAGGGGGTCAAGCCATTCATTTGCTCCTTCAATCATTACGATAATTGCAAGACTCCAAGACCCTCCCTATTCTTTGGACTCTAACCCTCATTTGGCTGTCTGTCTTGCCTTTTTAAATTATTTCCATAGGTTTAGATGGAATGACTGTTTCTCATTACATGGATGAACAGTTATCAGCAGAATAGTGTACATTGTACCCCACAGATAAGTTTTTATCCCTAACCTCCACACTCCCCCTTCTTAGTTCCCAACGTCCATTATACTGTTTTGTGACCATTGCTTTTCATTCTTGAGATACTTCACTTAGGATTAATCATCTCCAGTTCCATGCGAGTGGCTACAAAAGGCATTGTGCCATTCTTTTTCATGGCTGAGTAGTATTCCATCACTCACACACACACACACACACATTTCCTTTATCACTCATTAGTTGATAGGCACTTAGGTTGTGCAGTTGTGAATTGTGGTATAATAAATATTGCATTATAGGTAACTTTTTGTGTCTTTTTGATGTAATGACTGTTTTTCCTTTGAGTAGATAACTAGTAGTAGTGGATCAAATGGCAGGTCTGTGTCTAGTTCCCTGAGGAATCTCCCTACTGTTTTCCATAAAAGTACTAATTTATAGTCCCATCCAAGGTTGTATGTGTTCCCTTTTCACTGCATCCACACAAATATCTATTTTTTTTTGACTTGTTAGTAATGGCCATGCTGGCAGGGGTAAGGTGGTCTCTCATTGTATTTTTAAGTTTTATCTGCCTGATGATTAGTGATGTTGAGTGTTTTTAAATATGTGCATTAGCCACTCATCTGTCTTCTTTTGCAAAAAATCTATTCATGTCTTTTGCTCACTTTTTGATAGAATTATTTGCTTTTATTTTTTGCTGATTTGCTTGAGTTTCTTGTAGATTCTGGATGTTAGATTTTTGTTAGATGTGTAGTTTGCAAGTATCTTCTATTTTGTAGGTTGTCTGTTTGCTCTGTTGATTATTTCCTTTGCCGTGTAGAAACTGTTCATCTTAAATACCATTTTAAAATTTTTATTGTTGCCTTATTTGTCTTTTTGTATTAGTCATAATTCTTTGCCTAGACCAAAGTCAAGAAGAGTTGTTTTTTCATTTTCTTTTAGAATGTTTATAGTTTCAGCTCTTACACTGAAGTCTTTAATACTTCTTGAGTTACTGCTGATTGTTAGAGACCCCGTTTCATTCTTCTGCATGTGGCCCTCCGGAGTTCACAGCACCGTTTATTGAGTAGGGTGACCTTTCCCCGTTCCTTTTTGCTTTCTCAAAAACCAGTCAGTTGTATCTTTATGGTTTTGCTTCTGGGTTCTCTAATCTGTCCCACTGATGTGTGTGTCTCCCTCATACCAGTGCTGGAATGTTTGGTTCCTATAGATTCGTAGCATAATTTGAAGTCCAGTGATGTGATGTTTCCAGATTTTTTTCTCTTTTCTGAAGATTGCTTTAGCTATTTGGGCTTTTTAATTGATTCCATATGAAGTAAAAAAAAAAAATTAACAAACATAAGAATAGTTTTAAAAAAGGAAAAAAGAAAATTAGGATTGTTTTTCTAGTTCTGTGAAAAATGCTGTTGGTATTTAATTGCATTGAATATATAAATCACTTTGGGCGGTACAGATACTCTAAAAATATGGCGCTGCCTTTTCTGATCCCCGATTTTACACTTCTCCACCTTATAAAGTCCTCACATGGGTGTTATGTACTGAACAGTCAATCATCAGCATGTTGTCTTATATTTTCAATCTTTCTCTCAAGCTCTCCTCACTGTTTTGTCTGGTGGAAACCTGGATTCCCTGCTGACACACTGATGTGGTAACTGTTACCTCTACCAACCTCATGCCATAGAAAATGCCAATTTGGGGCTGTGGCTCAAACGAGTAGAGCGCTGGCCCCATATGCTGGAGGTGGTGGGTTCAAACCCAGCTCTGGCCAAAAAAAAAAAAAAAAGCTGCAAAAAAAAAAAATGCCAATTTGGGGGTGGGACTTCCTTGCTTCTCATTGCTCCTTCCAAAACATCTCTCCTCCTGCTCATGGAAAATACTCAGTTTTGACTCTTACATCATAAGGCCACAGCCTCTATTGACATTTTACATTAAAATTATGGAGCAACTTTCTGTCTAATCACTTTCATCTCTTGAAAATTTCAGCTCCCCATTTATTGTATTTGTTTCTATCACTGCTCCTGTCTTAACTCTTGGTGATTTCACATCTAGATAATTACTCTTCTCCGGCCTCCTGGCTTCTTACCCGGCTCTTTCCTTTAATCCACCTCAGCTCTTCACCCCTTGCTCAGACCTTAGATCTTGTCTTTACTAATAATTAAAACCTTCCAATAATCTCAAATATCTCACTCTTCAGTTTCAGCTCCACCCTTCAAGCTCCTCCTCTTCTGTATCCTTTCTCCCACATGGCTTCAATCGCATTGGAATCAGCAATTCATTAATCTCACTGTCCTTTGCCATTTCTCTACCTGGCTTGGATTCTATGATCAGTTACCATAACAACTTTTTTCTAGGCATCTTCCTCTCTAATGTCCTCCTCTTTATATTTATCGTACTCACTTGGTAAAACAAATTTTGGATTTTTTTCAAATCCAACTTTCCACCTCCTGGGTGCCTGCCTCTACACAGTTAAACACAGCTGGAGAAACACATGAAGCCATGCTGGCACATTTCTCTTAAAAATCCAGAACACAAACTCAACTGAGCTCTTAATGCTACCTGGAGATCACCGGTTTATTTATTCAGCTGCTCTCGTAGACAAATATTTCATACAATCATACTTCTGCCTGACTCTCCTATTTTGCCTCTGCCTCTTCACAGGTAGGTGATGACCTTGCTTTCTGTGTAATTTAAAGGATAGAAGTAATAACTAGAGAACTTCTGTATGTCCCGACCACTGAATCTTCCACTGACCTGAATTCATGCTCATACTCACTTTGCTGTTTCTCTGGATGAATTGTCATCACTCTGAGCTGGGCTAACCGATCTGCTGTGCCCTAGGATTTATCTATCAGCCTTTCCATACTTAAGAGTATTATATGAGCAATTCTCTCTCTGCTTAGTGACCACTTTCTCCCCCTCTTTTTGTTAAACTTCTTGAGAAAGGAAGTCCATTACTTGCTTTCTCTAAATATTCCCCCATTCTGTTGCAAACTTCTCCTATAAGGCTTTTGTTCCTGATACTCACCACAATTGCTTCCGTCAGGATGACCACTGAACTTCATGTTACTAAAATGCTACGGTCCAATCTCTATACTCATCTTGCTCAAATTACCGGCATCATTTGCCACAAGGGATCCTTTTCTTTCTTACTTTCTTAACTTCTGTTTTTGTTTTCTTCTACCTAAGAAACTGTGTCTAACCAGCTTCCTTTGCTGATTCTTTTAATTTTTAAGGCCTCTAAATTTGAAGCATTCTGCATCTACACACTCTTTCCCACAAACATGAGCTCTGTGCAAAGCTAATCCATTCTCACAGTTTGAATTACAACCCCCATGTTAATGACTCTAAATCTCTAGCCCTCATGGCCTCCGCTTGCTCTCATCACATCCATCCACCTGCTTTCAGACATTCCCATCTGTAGAGGATTCTTGCTTCAATTCCTCAAGTGGTAGAGCTGACTTTTCCCACAACATTCCTGTCAATAAGGAACAATTTCATTCATATAGTTTTTCTAATTCTTCAGGTAAAAAAATCCCAAAGTCATTTCTACTCCTTTCTTTCTCTTACACTCCAATTTCAATCAGAAAATCCTGTCATTTCTACTTCCAAAATATGTCTAGAAATACAGACTCCTCATCATTTCTAAGCACTATAGTCCCAACTACCCTGTTCCTTACTTGAAGTTTATCCAGTGGCATCATAACTGCCCCTCTGCTTCCCTCTCTACCCTCCTCCAGCTCATTCTCATACGCTCATCAGAAAAACGCTTTAGAGTAAGTCAAATCGTGTTCTGTTCTTCAACCAATTGAAAGGCTTCTAAAATCGCTCTTAGTAGAAGCAAAATACTCAAGGACCTGTAAGACCTTCACGTTCTAGTCTCCTACAATTCTTGTAATCGTATCACCTACAACTCTACAACTCTCCCTACTACCCAGTCACATCAGCCATCCAGCCTCTTTGAGCTTTCTCACACGGACTGACTACATTATAGGAATTAGAAATCCTAACCTTACTTTCTAACTCTCCTTATCCCATTTACCCTGTTTTATTTTTTCTCTTTGCACTTAACACAATTTAATGAATTACGTTCTTTAAAAAATTGTATCTTAATTCCCCCCAATAAAATGCCAATCATGTAATTCAGAGACTTAGCTTTGCTAACTACTGAGTTCCTAGCACCTAGAAAACTGTGAGGCACACAGTAGGCACTCCATAAACAGTTATCGAATAACCGGATGAATGGCAACTCAAAATGTTTAGCACCAGCTCTGTTACTTCTTCGTACGATGCCAGAACCATACATCCAATTACTTACAGAAAAATTCCAGCTAAATTTTTCAAAGGCACTCATAAACCCTATCTCTTCCCCACGTGCTCATGTTCTCATCTCTCTCACTTTTATTCCCTTTTGTCCAGCCATCATAATTAATCAACCCCCAATCCATTCTGAATCTGATGACTCTCTCTTGCTCTTTTCTCTTTCCATCATCTAGTTCATCAACCGAGTTCTGTTAATTCTTCCTCTCCCATATGCTTCAAGCCAGTCTTTTATTCTTCAAGTTCACTGCCAGTGGCAGTGTTTAGAGACCCATTATTTCTTACCCAGATATTTATAATATCCTTTTAACTGGTATCCTTGGCTCTCTTCCCAGCTCTCTCAAAACCATCCTTTACATTTTTGGCAGGATGACTCTTAGAAGTGCAGGGAAGTGCTTTGCTCTCTTTGCTCCCATATCATCCTTTGCATAATTTTGTGAAAATACTTTTCACAGAGTACTTCAATTAATCATTTCATAATTGCATTTCCCCCATCACCTGATAATGCATTGGAACCTACCAGCAAAATGTAAGTTTATAGTGATAAAGTCAGTTGCCTAAGTTCTTAGTAAGTAACTACTTTTCAGGTTTATGATTTCTCCCCCAGGATATTGATACACACATATAATCTGAAAAATTACCTTATTTAAGGTAATTCACTTTCCATCACCTTTAGACTATTAGTGGAATGAGTATTAGAAATACAGGAGATGCTTCGTTCTCTTTGCTTTTGTTCCTCTGCATAGTTTTATTGCAAGCACTCACACACGCACACGCACACACTCTCTAAATCCCCCAACTAAGATTTTATGTCCAGGTCCCACCCTAGAGGGCAGGGTCTGCTAAGACCTGTGGAACTGGTGTGACTGACTGAAGAAATATAAAGTTAGGAATGATGTTAAAGAAAGAGAAATGAGACACAGAATAGAATTTTCCAAGGTGGGAGCTCAGGGAACCACCACCCATGTTGTGTGCTCTGGGGAGTGGCCCCATGTCCGTTCCACTGAGCTTTTATTCAAATCTCTTTGCCCAGGTGGTAAGCTGAGGAAGGGAACAAAGCCTTTTTCTGAGTGAGCATATCAGCTCCTATTATTATTATTAACATTAAGGATTTGAGTAGTTTTGAGAAACCTGAATCTTGAGCCTTGTGTGGGGACAGCCTCCTGTCTGGAATCACACACACAGATTCCTAGGGAGGTGTTAAACTCTGCTAGTTCATTGTGGAGTAAAACACCACTGATGTCAATCTCCTCTGAGGAACTGGTGGGAGAGGAGCATTCTCCTTTCATCACCACTACAGAGGATTTTCCTCTGTAATAAGGGATATGAACCCTCCTGCCCATATCTCAGGGCTGGAGCTATCCCCTTGGTCTCTGCCCCAGCCAAATGCAAATCTCCACAATGGGTATCTGCTTTGTCTGTTTCATGGGCAGGCAGTGATCTAGATGATATATCTTTTCTAGGACTTGCCACAGTCTCTCCTATGGCCATCGTTTTCCCTTAGACTCAGCAGGGTATTGGTATAAGCTGTGTTCCGAATAGGCCAGAGTTTCAGGAAAGGCTGGAAACTTGTTCAGATAAGAAATTTAGCAATGGTTGGCTTAAAGGTAAATCAGCTGACTTTTCTTTGTTCCAAGTCCTTCAGCTTACTTTTTAATTTTCTCTTTTTCTAGGGTTGCCCTTCCCTGCCAAGAATGGGGTCTTCAGTCTCCACTCTTCTTGTGGGGTAAAAATAAACAAATTATTTAACTAGAAAAAAAGAATTGTAACTTTTCATTTAGTCATCTGGGAATTTCATATTAGGATTTATTGGAATTACCGGATTTCTTCCCCTGAGAGTTCTGATATTCAGAATAGAAACCTGCTACATAGTTAGGGCTTAGGAATAATTTTTTTTTTAATGAATGGACAATTGAGTGAGTAATTTCTATTTCTTAGAAGTCATATTTTTTTTTTAATGAATGGACAATTGAGTGAGTAATGGACAATTGAGTGACTAATTTTTTTATTAAATCATAGCTGTGTACATTAATACTATCGTGGGGTACAGTGTGTTGTTTCTATATACAATTTGAAGTACTTTCATCCATCTGGTTAACATAGCCTTCATGTCATTTTCTTAGTTATTGTGTTAAGACTTTTATATTCTACATTTAGAAAGATGTACGTGATCCACACGTACCCTTCTAGGATAAACCATAGAAGTGATCCTACTTTTAAGTGAAATTCCTATTAGAAACTTTGAATTACTGGTTCAAGTTAGGAATTTCACGGTATAAGCCTCCCATATAAACAGTGTGAATATTCAGATTCATATTTAAATTTTATTTTACACAACTTCACTGATGACACCGGTGTTAGCATAGTGTTTTATGTATTTAAAAAATAAAGAACAGGGAAAATCTTTGGTAACATACAAAATTTCACTCATGTCTCCACTCCAAATCTTTTATGTGATATAAATAAATACTTCAATGTATTTAAACTATGTATATTAATAAATACTTAAATGTTTGCATCAGGAACATATATTTTATTAAAATATATATTGTATTACATGTGTGTACACACAGACACAAGTACTTTTGTATTAACCGGGATGGAGGTACAACATGTTCTTCTTAGTAAAGCATCACAAGAAGGGAGAAGCAAGAATTAAATGTACTCAATTCTAATATGAGGGCAGTAGAGTCTGGGTAAGGTAATGAGAGAGTGGGGAGAGAGGAGGAGGATGGGGAGTGGGGGTCACAGTGTATGGCACACCTCTTGGGGGTGAGACACAATTATAAGAGGGACTTTATCTAACAAATGCAATCAGTGTCAACTAATCCTTGATGCCCTAAATGAATCCCAAACAATAGAAAAATAAAATAAATATTTACTTCTGGAAAAAATGTTATCTTGATCAAAATGTCTGCATTTATTTATAGTTTCTTTTTTTTTGAAGATCTGGACCT
>CAUYQV010066416.1:0-32906 GCA_963574575.1 Galagoides demidoff
TCTCCTGCCTCCACCTCCCAAGTAGCTGGGACCACAGGCGCCCACCACAACGCCTGGCCATTTTTTGGTTGCAGCCATCATTGTTGTTTGGCAGGCCCAGGCTGGGGATTCGAACCCGCCACCTTAGGTGTATGTGGCTGGTGCCTTAGCTGATTGAGCCAAGGCGCCGAGCCAGGTAAATCACTTTTTGATGTTTCCCTGGAAGGACATGAAACTTGATCTCTAGGGTGGCACCTGCAGCTCAAAGGAGTAGGGTACCAGTTCCATATGCCGGAGGTGGCAGGTTCAAACCCAGCCCTGGCCAAAAACTGCAAAAACAAAACAAAACCAACTTGGTCTCTATCCCTTTAAGTTCCCCTGTAATGTTGTTCCTTACAGCATAGCTTTCCCTTTCTTCTGATAGTGTTTATATTATTTTTTTATTACAACTGTAATGAATAACTGCAAACTCCATGGCTTAAAAATGCATTGTTTTAAATCTTAGATATCAAAAACTCAGTCTGTCTCACTGGACAAAAATCAAAGTACTGCAGTGGTGGTTTCTTCTGCATCTTTTTAAGGGAACATGTTTCCTTGATTTTTCCAGCTTCTATAGTCTTTCTGATTATCTCAACTTGTGGCTTCTCCTCTGTCCTCAAAGCTATTTGGTCTCTCCCTTCTCTCTGCTTTCACTCTCACATTACCTTCTCCGGCTTTGCTCTACCATCTTCATTTTATACAGAACCTATAATTTCACTGGGCCCACAGGAAGAATCTAGGGTCATCTGTGAATCTCATGGTCCTTAATCCTATCTCCAAAGTTCTATATGCTATATAAGGTAACATGTTCATAAGTCCTGGGGATTCGGCTGTGTATATATTTAGGTGGGCATGATCCAGTCTGCTAAAAGCATAGACATAAATTTATGGTACTTGCTTAGCATCTTCTGATAACAAGTACCAATATCACAGTTCTGAAGTGGAAAATATCTATAACATATTATTAATCTTTAAGTTCCTTCAACTTTCCCAATTTCTGTGTGCTTTTTATTGACTAGAATGAAGCATTTATTATTCTGTGGATGTGGATGCTTTATAGTTCATGTATTTCTATGGCTATTCCTTCTTTTTTTCAATGATTACTCAGACTTCAAAGATGGCAACAGTCATTCAAAAATACTTGCTGAGTCTCTATTACAATTTGGCCATAACTTGAAGTTTTAATGATATGGTGCAATATATATATATGTATATATATATACACACACACACACATATATATATATATGCATAAGGCAATGTCTACAACATAAATATAGATAAATAAATAACATTATTTCAAATAGTTGTAGAATTGTAGAATAGGAAAATGGAGAGAGACAGAAACAGATAGAGGTGTTATGAATTGAGCACAGAAGGGACAATTAGACAATGACTCAAATATTGAGAAAGAGTCAGCCATATAAACACTTGGAAGAAGTTTAGCCCAGGCAAAAAGGCAAGAAAATATTAAACACAAGATTAATATTTGGTGTGTTCACGTACCTTAGAAGTGTTCAGAATAGCTGAGGCATAGTGGGGGCACTGTGGGTAACAGCATGAGTGAGGTTAGAGAATAGAGTGGGTGGTCTTGTAGGCTATAAAAATTGTTTGGAATTTTGCCTAAATTCAATCAGAAGCCACCAATATTTAGTAGAGGAATGACATCATTTCATTCAGGTTTGGAAAACATAATACAGTTGTTCTGGAGAGACTATGATAAAGAGGAGTTGTATGAAAAATGCTATTTCAGGAATTCAAGGAAGATCCAATTAGGAACAAGTAGATTTGCCCATTCTACAGAAGAAGGAAGTAATATATAAAGACGTTATTCTTCCCCTGAGGATAAGTACAAACAAGACCTAAATTATTTCATGGATCCTTCCAAGTAGAATTTGCACTCTTACCCTAATGCCCATTACTTTTCATATAACTGTCATATATCATTTGTCAAACTTGTATTCTTCTTCCAAATTAAACTTTGGGCTTCTGATGGATTGGATATCTAGTTTTAAACTTCAAAATTATTTTCTACTATTTGTATCTCTGAACTAAGCAAAAGGAGAAGTATCCTATATATTTTTTTTCTTACTAGTTTAAGTGAGGAATGTGGGTAAAAATCATTAGATTGACTGTAATTATGACTGACAAGACGGAGTCAAACGGTGCTCACGGCAAGTATAAAAATGATTCCATTCTTGCTACTCCAAAACAGTTAAAGGACTAGTATAACTGATATTTTACATCTACCATCTTTATCTCTTCAATTGGAAGACAAAAATTATTACATATTTTAGTGTGTGGTTATAAAGCTTTTATAAAATCATAATGGCTCAGGTTACAGGAAAGTTGAACATGTCTTCATAAGCACCAGATTGATTCAAACAATTTGTACCTTTGCCCAGTGTGTGTGGTGAATCCAGTATTCAAATTCATTTGACTAAAATTTTGACTGTAGACTATAAAAATACTTCATATTGGTTCTACAGTACTCAATGATACTTTGGCATGTGAAGATTATATAAATGAATTTTTAAAAAATTACCAGCTTACTAATTAAAGAAAGTGACTGATTCAAGTAAAAAGTGAATCTGTAATGGAAAGCAATCAAAAACACTGTATTTGCCAAATTCTCACATTAAATGAATGGAATAAAAAATGAATCAGCAACTGTGAAAACATTGGAGGTTGGTCTGAAACGCCATGTCTCATGAAAGTGAGAGAATTGACAATATTTTCAATTACTTTTCACAGCACGGATCCTTGGGCAAATCTATATTATTGGATTTGTATGCTAAGTTTTATGTTCTTGCTGTTAATATAATGCATTGCTTCAGAGAACATTAAGTTCTGTCCCTTAAGAAGAATTATATAAAGATATATGCTGACTTTCTGAGACTATTTACTAGTATCATAATGCAATATTTATCAATGTTATATTAGCTTATTCAGTAAGTCCTAGGACCATCACATTTCAGTACAAAATTATAAGAAGATCATCAACTGACTATAACGTTTCATAAATTAGCCTTAATGGTGAATTTAGAGAGCTTTAGATTTTAGAATACAAATACAGGTAGATGTACGTTTCTGTTAAAATACACTTTTTGTCTTCAAGCAATTCTGATAATTTCTTGAATGATAAGAGCTAATTCCACTTAGACTGTTTTAAGTACTCTGGTTTGAGGCCTACTTTTCAATACCAGTTGAATACACCTCTGTACAGCTTGTTTAGTTAGAAGTATTCAATTAACTATCAATCCTATAAGAAACCTAGCACAGATACGCAGGTTATTGTGGCTGTACATGCCCGTTTAGAGTTAGAAAGCCTAAGGGATCACTGGAAGACCAAACGGGTTTCTTCCTGCCCCCAATAACAGCAAATCTACCTCCTCAGGTTAATTTTTAACGGTAAATTATCTTTAAAGATATAGGTAAACAAAGAAAAATATATATCCGTCCATCATACCCTCTCTGATGCTCTTAAAACCATACTCCGTGTGATATCATTTTCCTCTTCTTGAAAGACATCTTTTACATTTCTTGACTGTGAGTATGCTCGTGATGTGTTCTTTCTTTAAATATATTTATTTTGCTTTGATTGTGGGAAGATTTGCCACTTGGCAGAGCCATATTGAGAGTCACAGAACTTGGCTCCAGCGTGATTAGTTTGCAGCATCCCTGTATGATCTGGCATGGTCTATCCATTTCTGCAGGGGCTAACCTTACAAATTAAATGCATCCTTTACATCTTTGAATATGGCACCAACATGGGTATTTCTCTTGGGATTATAATTATGCTTTATATTTACTTTTTTTCCAGTTCAGAAGGAGCACTTTTAGACACTTCTACAGCAATTTTCCTACCATAACTCTTACCCTGGTGAGAGTTTGTTTACAAACAAACAAAAAGAATGTCCGTTTAAATTTTACATGTGGAATCTGAATGGCAAACTGCTGGGTGGGTCCATGAACACTGTGGATACATTTGAAGCTATAGACTTTTTCTTATTTTTTCCCAGTTTTTGGCCAGTTTTTCTGGGTTTGAACCCACCACCTCCAGCATATGGGGCCAGGGCCCTACTCCTTTGAGCCACTGTGGATATATGTGAGACAGACCTGGGAATAGAACTTCAGTTATTATCTGAACCTTATGTTCACTGTCTCCAACAGCTCTCAGAAAAGTTTAGTACCATACTTTGGTTACCTCCCAAAATAGCCACAGGATTTTTGAACAGCATGGGGCCATCCAAAGTTTACTAGCTCTTTCTGGTGTTACAAGGTACTTCCTTTTAGGGATACGATCTCTTCACAAACCAGAGTCTGGCAGATGGGTAGTGTTGCCTTCAGCATCTTCATTTTAATCTCTTTTGGTTAAATATCAGGAGATACTATTCTGGCTGTCCATCAGTCTGGCTCCTAGAGACACTGAGTTCCATGAGGCTCTTTCTTCCATACTTCTCAATTCCCTGAGACAGACATCTCTATCCCATTCCAATTGAAACAAGTAAAAGTCTCAGAAATGCTACTTCTGTGGGCCCAGGGGCTCCTCCCACCTGTCTTATTATCAGGGGTGGAATATTCTTTGCATTTGTCTAGCACAAATGCAAAGTGATCCAGAACCATGAGCTCATCCTCAAGTCTGCTTCCCAGGGTCACTCACAGTACCCACTGCTGAAGGTCATGTTCCTTAGAAGGAGATTGTAAAATGGAAATTTCTCTTCAAGTGCTTTAAGAGGGGAATCTCTCAGGAGAAATGGGCTACAGTACACAGTTTTGTAGACTAGAAAGAGTAAGCAAGATATAGTTTCAGTGGGTGTCAGTGTGGTCTCAAAGGTAATCTCCAGATAGAAATTGATCTACACTTAGTCTGGTCTTGCATCCAGTCTTTCCCAGGTGGTATGAAAGTGGGAGTGGACCCCTGAGTAAGGGGGCTCCCTTTGGCAGAAGATAATTCTCTAGAGAAGGAAGCAGCTGTGAGTTGTTAACTGGTCATACTAACAGGATACAGGACAGGTGCATTTGCTCCCAGAGGAGCTTAGTGGAGTACACCACAATCCATTCTAGGAAAAGCAATATACCACAAGTACTGTGGGGTTCTTGAGACTAATGCTTTTATGACATTCATTTTGCCAAAATGTTTACTGAGCATTTACGATACAATAAATGTTGTGGTAAGGCTTATCTTGCATTCATGACAAAGTTTAGCGTTCTCAAATCATTTGACAGCAAAATATTAGACATGCAGTCTAGTCATTAAAATGTATGGCAGAAAGTAAAAATTGCCTTAGGTTTGAAGTAATGGGAGATTAGATCAAAGAAGAACTTATTTTAGAGAAATAATTTAGCAAGTTCACAGTGTAACAGCAAGGGGTTTTCTTCTCATTGTGACATATGAGAAAACTGGCCATCCTCCTTGTGAAAATGACAAAGCTTATAAGACATCTATTTAATCCTACAATCATGTATCAACAAGCTCAGTATACTGAGAACTGTAGTTTAACCCCTAATCTCATGAATTTTAGTTATTATCAACATTATATTTTGAAGTGTTTATTTTTACTGCTTTGGATTTAACTGAAAAGCAAGAAAATTAGTAGTTTAATGGAAATTTTTTTCCAATTAAGAACTTTTCAACAAATAATCTATTACTTTCTAAACAGGAAGTTAAGTATTACTTGCATTACTAAAAAGCCTAGCATGGCAGAGGGGGTTCTAAAAACCAGAGTACCTTGTATACATTTCTTATCTTTATTGATATACATTTCTACAGCTACTTATTAAATAGTATTGGAATACATCATCAGTATTCTGATACACCTAATCTTTAGTGAAATTCTACAAAAAAAAAAAAAATGCAGGCATGTGACTGTCCTACTGGGACACTACAGGTGTAAGGAAGATGTTTGGCTTAGGAAAAAAACATAGTGTAGAACAATACCTTAAGCAAGCTAAGATGATTCCAAGGAAGAAAATGTTTAGAAAAATTTTGTATGATTTTTATACTGATTTTTTTTTCTAAATGAGTGTTGTAACTTTCTTCTCCCTCAAGTACTCTATAAACAGCAAATGCGAATATATGGTATTTGTATTATAAAGCAGGATAGTATAGCAAAAGCAAATTATCTTCTTCAAGTTCACATAGGTAGCTGACATTAACTTCTATGACAATTGAGAAAATATATTTGTCTCAAAGCCTCGTACAAGAAAAATTTCCTTATAAAATCAGAATTCCTTGATTTTACAGGATGGTCTTTTTAATTATTTACCCGCAACAGGCTGTGTTCTCTTCTATAGGTCTCACCAGCTCGTGTTGATTGGTGCCACTTCAAAAGTGTATCAGAGTTTGGATTGAAGTCAGTGTCCATTTCATGTTTGCATTTGAATTTAGGTCTGTCATAAGTGATAAAGAGTGATGAATGTGACATTGTCATGTTGAAAGATCATTAAATGTCATTCTGTGTCCTGGCAGCAAAATGGCTGGCAGAAAGTCAATGGCACAGACTCAGTGTGGAGTGTGAAGAGCAGAGAAGGGTCTAGGGCAGCACAGAGCCACAGGAGCTGTGAACAATCAATCAATCATTTCATTCAAAGGAAGATTGAAATGGGACATGATGGCAGTGCTGTATGATGTCCCACAGGGTTGGACATCCAGCTTGTAAGTATTTTGATTTACATTGATAACCCTCTAGTTGCCACCAGCAACTAGAAGAGTAGGTTGGAAAACTACATATTTGATCAATTTCTTTGACTGTCTCCTTGACTTGAACTTAAGGTGTTCTTTATGGATCTTAAGTCTTAAACAGTTTTATACAAATTTTGCAGCTTCAGAGCATAGATGGCCTAAAGTGACTCTGGTGTACAGTCAGGCTATTAGAGGTGCGATTTATACATGCTGGTAGAGAAAGCATTAAATCTGAATGGCAACGTTATTTCACATCTTCAGTGGCTTCTCTACTATTTGTGTATAATTTATTTAGCTTTCCACTTTACTCGCTATTCTTCTGCTTCTATGAATTGATTCCCTAAAGTTCCTAAATATAAATTGTACTCCAGTGTGTGGAAGTGCTTACACAATATTAATATTTATTTTCAAAAAGCTTTTAAAGCCATCACACAAAATACGGAGCACTTTTTATATGTTTATCCAATCTTTACTTCATTTATGTTCTAAATGTAAGCTAGAAAATGAAAACATTGCTACTGATGACTACTAGGTATTCTTTAGATTGATAAATCTGTTTAATCTAGTTCATTTCCATTTGATAAAAATAGAGAGTATAAAATATACCTGGTGAGAGGTAGAGTAGCAGGGATGATGACAGCAGAGGTTGCATTAGTGGGCTCTTTCTGTATTCATATACTTGACTCAGGGCATTTTAAAATGAGTTATGAATTTGTCGATATAAGTGTACTGAGAACAATATTATCTACTTCGAATCCTAACCACATTTAAAAATCTTTACTAGACTGTGCAAGTAGAAGATACTTTAAATCAAATAGTGATAGCTATTTTTGGAGGTAAAATTAGAAACCATTTTTCCCTAAAATTTATGTCAGTGAGATTCAGAAAATTTGACAGTGTTCATTAAAGAATGTCCAGAGTAACATAGCCACTGGTCATTTTGGCAGAATTATCACTAAGTAAGGAAAACATTGGATGGATATCTTAGCTTATTGTCATTAGCAATTAAATGTTAGATAAAATCTCCATATTCTAGTATTTTCAGTGACAGGTGTTATTTTGACTAAAACGTAGATTCTCATCTAAATTTTCCTACAAGAAGAATGCAGAATGTCTTGGGGGCATGTTACATTCTGGGCACTTAACAGTTTTGTTTCTCTTTGCACATTAAAAAAAAAGTCATCTTCATTAATTTTAAATGGATATGATAGAATAATATTACGATTTATAAAAAAGCAATTCTCCATATAGTCTTCCATACTGACTTTAGACACTTACCTGCATCTGAATCCCGATGGTCTTTCTCCTCTTACTTTGTTGTCCCTGTCTCCCCTCCTATCAAATGCTAGACTCTTAGCTCAGCTTCAGGGTAAACAGGTGGCAAGGAGGACTAAGGGTAGAGAACAGAAACTGAATTGTAGCTAGGAACCAAACTGCAGATGGGAACTGTTCCCTAGTGGGAACATGCATAGTAAGGAATTCCTAGTGACCTTTACCTGACCTAGAGTTCATTATCATCTAATTAACATAGCTCTGATGGATCTTTCTTGAAAGATTCTGGGGAAGACACATGAACAGAAAAGGAAACTGTTATGTAACCCACTCGTTACCCTGACCTGTTTAGTAATCTGTTTATAACCCCAACCTGTCAATCACTGCCAGAGCGGGAAAGAGATGACCAACCATGCCAGGAGAGAGGCGGGACAAATGAGTGAGGGCGGGAAAGGCAGCGTGAGTGCACATGCGCTTGGACTTAGGGTACAGACCGTTTCTCTCTGGGACGTGTTTTCAAGAGTAGCCTCCTTCTTCCTTTTCACTTCCTATAACTTTCTTTTTCCTATCTGCGTGAGATTGTTCTTTATCCATGGCGGCTCCATCATTGGCTCCACTCAGTACTAGTACTCTTTTTGTTGTCATTTGTGTTGTTTATTTCACAAATTACACTGACACACACATTTTAGTTGCATAATTTGCTTTTGTAGATTCTAAGCCAGCATTGTAAGTGGGCCCCTTGGTTACCGTGAACTTGCCCATCACCACCGTCCCCCTCCCGGCGACTTGATGTCTGTTAAGTTTTACTTCTGTGCACATTAGTGTTAATGGACTAGTTTCAGTTTGTGGCCGAGCACATGTGGGGCCTGTTTTCCCTGCTTGCCGACCTTCACTTAGAAGACTGTCTGCTGTAAAGTCGAGTTCTTTTTGATACTGGGAATCGGGGGACCAGGAACGTCCCCACGGACGAAACAAGACCGTCTCCTTGCCCTTGATTCTGTTCCTTGTTTATCACTGCAGAGATATTTCTTTGGAAAATCTCTCTTTCCTTACAACTTTCCCCCTCCTTATCTTCTACAACATTCTCTTGCTCTTTTATTTCCCAAATAAGAAACACAAAATCTCAAGTTACTCTCTTTCTCTCTCTTCTAGAAACTAGGCTTTCTTTCCATTCCTCTTCAAAATGAAATTCATCAAGAGCTTTTCTCAGAGTTCTTCATTTCTTCATCTTCTCTTTCTCTGTCTTTTCTTTGGTGGTTTGTGTCTATCACTCAAGATTGTCTTGCATTACCAGATTCATCCACGAGAATGTTTAGCTGTAGTTTATTTACTTTCATTGTTGTTTGAATACATCTGCCTTGTAAACCTAGGACAGTTTATGTATCCATTAGCCTACTAGGAAAGGGAAACGTCAGAAGCTTCAAACAAGCAAGTGAAAAAACAAGCCAACAAGCATTCCCCCACACATGCTGCTCCCCAGTTTCCCTCCAATGCTATAACCACTATGCATCTGGTATCCCAGAAACCTGGTAATTTTCACTGAGTCTACAATTTCCCTCTCCCAAAATATTCAATCATTTTACCCCGAAATATATTACAAATTCATCAAATTATTTTCTGCTGGAGGGATGGCACCTCTAACTAAAATATTCAGTCACTCTTTCTTCTCTATCTTACCCCTTTTTAATTCCTTACATAATTTTCTTTGTAGAAGTTATAAATATGTGATTGCATATTATCTAGTTATGCATACATGTTTATGTTTATTATCTGTTTTGCCCAATAGAATATAATCTTACCAAGGGCAAACATTCTCTTCTTCTTTCATGTTATTCTAAAGACAAGAAGAGCACCTTGTATTTTTGTAAGTGGTTTATAAAAAATACTGAGTAAATGAACTTCCAGTGCCATCACCTACTACTTTATCTACAGATCACTCTAAAACACTTTAACTGGTGTTCTGCTCTGACACCATTGTGCTTTGCTTAGCATTACATCTTGCTCATGCAACTCCAAGGGCTTTCCAATAGCTGTTTTATCCTCCATGGCCCATTTTTTTCCTCTTAAACTTTATTTTTCTTGAAGACATATTTATAAACCCAAAATACAATTATGTTGACTTATATTATTGCCATATTCAATTTGGGCAACTACCAACATTCCTAACCATGGTATAAGACATTGTCCCTGATTTCTCCCTTTCATCCTTTAGGCTTCAACATGTAAGTTTTGGTAAGGAGGGCCTTACAACCATCAAGGCAACTTCAGCTAAGCAGTATCTGCTATGAATTCTTAGTGAACAACACAGTATGTGCCATATAGTTGACATTCAATAAATAATGGAGCAATAAATGCATTGATCAAGGAGCTAATCAAATTAAATTAACGTATTTAAAAGAAAGAATCCACACTGGAAATATCAGGAAGTAGCTTTTTCCTCCTTAAAAACGTATTGAAATATTAATATGTTATATTATTTTATTCCATTTAGAAAAAAACTAAATAATTCGATTCATATACTTCTTAAATCTATAGGATGTCAAAAAGAGAAAATACATCAGACAATTAATGCAGATTTTAATGTATTATTCTTGAAGCAGCATTTTATTAGTAGTAAAATTAATACTATAGAAGTAGATACAAAAGTAACTTCATGCTCAAAAAAATTATGTATGCTTTTAAGAAAGCTCTACAAGTAAGTTTAAATAAGTCCTTGCAGTCTTTGGCCTTCTGCTCCAGTTAGAGTGTTATCTTATATTATTTTCTCACATTGAATCAAGTTGATTTTCATGATTAATTTTATTGTCTTGATAAAAATCTAACTATTAAAGCAGCATGGAAAGCTATAACAATGCTTTAAGTTTCTAAATAACAGTTTTTAAGTTTATTTCACATTTTATCTTCAATCCATGTTCAGACATTTTATGGAGCTGACCTATAATTTTATGCTGTTTCATTTTTAATTTTTGTTTTATTTTTTGAGACAGGGTCTCCCTCTGTGTCCCTGGCTAGGGGTAGAGTGCAGTGGCATCATCATGCTTCAGTACGATTTCCAACTCCTAGGCTCAGGTGGTCCTTTTGCCTCAGTCGCCCATGTAGCTGGGATGACAGGTGAATGCCACCAAACCTGGCTACTTTTTCTAGTTTTTGTAGAGTCAGGGTTTCACCTGTGCTCAGGCTGGTCTCCCACTCCTGGCCTCAAGCAATCTTCCTGTGTAAGCTTCCCAGAGTGTTAGGATTACAAATGTCAACCACTTCACCTAGCTTCATAATTTTACTTAAGAAATTTTAAAATGTGTAGTCAGGTATTTATTCAACATTTTAATGATTAAATCAAAAAGCATTTAATGTGTGTCTGGCATGGTACACATGAGCTCAGACCCACACGCCGTCTCTGCCATCATAGTTATTAAAGGTCGATGAGAAGACCACTGCCAATAAACAATACATATAATTTTGTAAAGTGTGATTCAGTGGTGAAAAGAAAAATTATATGATTCAAGTTGTGTATAAAATACGGTAATTTAACCACGTGTGGGGGCTCAGGTAAGTCTCCCACTAAATAGTATTTAACCCAAGGCTTAGACAATCACTCTGCATTGAGGAAGGAAAATGGGAGTGAATTTGCAGATTGTGTCCCAAGCAGAAAGGAAATCCTTAAGAAAATAGACTGATTATTATGAGGCATTTTCTATGAATACTCAGATTTTCTCAAGCACCAGTACCTTAAAAAGCCTCTTAAGTATAATTTGTTCTGTATTATTATTCTGTTTTATCAGGAAAGACCCTGCCTCCCTGTCTCTTTCTGTAATACATTTTTTGAGACCACAGCTTTTGTATAAAATCACGCTGTCTTCCTTAACATATAATTTTCAAAAGGTTCTCAGTTTTAGTTGTAAAGAATGGTTTCAGGAAATTATGATTTTATTTCCAACGCTTTTTAAGTGAAGATTGTCACTTTGCCCCCTGATGCCCCACTACATTGATCACCTGTGTCTCTCTTTCTTCCTTGTCAGGTAGGTAATTCATCACTTGAGTAGTTAGCATACTGTTCACTCAGAACATAAATGGTTTCCATCAGTAGAGCAGCGTGCTGGTGGTGGGAGCCATCCATAAATAATGGAAAAGAAAATTCACTCAAAAGCGACCGCTCGTTAGCCTAATGAAAAATGTCAAATACCCATCATGTGTGCTTCAAATTTATTTTTCGCCACTCCTTCCTCATCAAAGAGTGTGAGAATTTTCCCTTTCTCAGTCTCCACATTGATCTCCTTAGCAGTGTCCTAATCTCTCCCTTTCATTTTGCTGTTTATTGACTTGTATGTTAACGTTATGTCCCAGGTTCTCTGGTATAGCTCAATTTTCAAAATGGCTTTCATTAATTCTTCATTATTACAGAGATATTAATACTGACTCTGCCATGGATTGAGAGTTAGCGGTGAGCCCAGAATGTTTCCCTGGGTTTTGACTAACGTACCACATGCTCTTCATGTTCATTACTTTGAATATGTTTTTTTCTGAGAAGGATTTCTGCCCCTATCTTAAGGACCTACATAATTATTGTCCAGCCTTGCCTGGTCATTTTTATTCCTCTTCTGACTCATCTGTTGAAGGACAGCTTGTTGAAAAATAACTGATTCGGATAATTTCACATATGAAAGTTTTGAGAGCCAGATGGAATTAGCAAAGGATTTGGAGCTTCAGGGGGTGGGTATGTCCGAATGGTGCTCTGAGCTCTACCACATGGTCAGTATCCTTACAGGTGCCCCTGTTTACCTCCTGTTCTGTAATCTGCTCCTCTTTGCTGCCTTCTGATGGTACTTGGTGGTAACTTTATAGTTCCCTCCTACCATACTTTAAACTGCCAGCAAGATTGCTAATAAATTTTATAAGACAGCATGTGCCAAAATTCTCTAATTTCTGAAATTGTCCTTGATTTTTTAAATTATTTAAAAGTGATTATGTTGCTAAATTTTTTTTTATTCTTACTCTAAATGAGTGCACAGATTTTTTTATTTAAACATGTCACTAATTAGGCAATAGATTTGGCCATGTATTTATACCACATCTTTCTTTTTTAAAAAAAACATCTTCTCTCCCTTCCTTTCTTCCTGTATGATTTCCTTCATGACTCATCAACAAAAGTTTGTTGAACACATATTTTTTGGTCAAGTAATTATGCTAATTCCTGAGTAGATTATGCAGAGGTGAAGCCAGCCTGATTCCATCTGTCCAGTGGTTCATTGTCCAGTCAAGAAGAAAGAGGCACAAATGAACAAATGGAGCAGAAATATTATACATAAATATGTACATATATTTATATATATAAACATATGTGTGCTACTGAGTGGAGAAAGGTAATTCAGCATACGTCTCTTAAACACCACATGGGGAAAATATTCTAATAATGAAAAACAAAATAGTATTTTGGTATCATAGCATATTTTAACATGTTTTCTAAGGAGAATAATCATGAGCATAAGTAGCACAAGAATCAGATCCACCTTTATATCTGGAAGTGGATGAGTTATTTTCTAAGATTGGATAAGATTTTACAGAGTATTATTTTGAGGCATAGGAAAATGATATCTAAATTATTAAAACTTACATTCATTTCTCTATTTTTCAAGGCCTAGGAATATTCCTTATTCCTCTCTTGATTTCCTTGTCCCCTCCGACCATTTTCTTTATCTTGGTCTCACTGACTATACAGCTGTACTTTGCATAGCTTCTCAGTGTGTTGTGATTTTATTCAGGCATTTTCATTTTTTAATTTATTGTTACTCTCCCATTAATTGGTTTTCAATGTGTTTTTGTAACTAAAATGAAAACTTGTTTAACTTTTCTTTTTTGCTATGCCCTTGAGTGAAACTTAAATACACTTTTGTCACTATTTTATCTGATACATTTTTGCTTACTATATTTCCATTTTCATTCTGACTCTCTTTTCTCTCCCGTCCTACATTGATCTTATACCTCACTGAGTGATACTAGACTGTGAAACTTAGGTACCATGACTCATCCCATCTTTATTTCTTTTACAGTAAGATCTTGAATTTCCAACCATTTGTGGTAAACTGAGTTTTCAGTGCTCTTGCTCTGTTTCTAAATCTACTCCACTAGATTAATTTGATTCAATAAAAATTTGCTTTCAGCTCAAATTTTGAATTTCATTTTGTCATAACCCAATATCATTTAAAAATGAATTGGCATCATGAAAGAATTTTTCAAAATGCCATAAATTTTAATTTTGATTGTTTCAAATGGAAGTTTTTTAAAAAAAACTCTTGCATGATATAATTAATAGAAAATAATATTCCCTTATTTTAAATTTTTCTAACTGATTTATAGCTAATACATTCTAACTTAATGTTGTTAAATTGGGCACATATTTATTGGCAGAGTAGCTCTTAAGAAATGCTGAGATGGCTTGGCAACTATAGCAGAGTGGTTACGGCACTGGCCATATAAACCGAGGCTGGAGGGTTCAAACCCAGCCCAGGCCAGCTAAACAACAATGACAAATGCAACAAAAATATAGTCAGGCGTTGTGTCAGGCACCTGTACTCCCAGCTACTCAGGAGGCAGAGACAAGAGAATCCCTTGAGCCCAAGATTTTGAAATTGCTGTGAGTTGTGACAACACAGTACTCTACTGAGGGCAACAAAGTGAGACTTGTCTCAAAAAAAAAAAAGTGCTAAGAAGAGCCAGATAATATAAATAAGTTTTTATTTGTTTTATAATTAGACAACAAATTTCAAAGTTATTGTGTCTTTTCTTTTCCTTCCTTCCTTCCTTCCTTCCTTTCTTTCTTTCAACGGAGTCTCACTTTGTCACTCTGGGTAGAGTGCTATAGCATCACAGCTCACAGCAACCTCAAACTCCTGGAGTCAGGCAATCCTCCTGCCTCAACCTCCCAAGTAGCTGGGACTACAGGCACCCATCAAACCCCCCTGCTAATATTTGTGTTTCTAATAGAGATGGGGTCTCGCTGTTGCTCAGGGTGGTCTCAAATGTTTGTGCTCAAGCAATCCACCTGTCTTGGCCTCTCTTAGTGCAAGGATTACAGGAGTGAGCCACCAGGCCCGGCTTTAACTCTATTTCTTTAGAGGATTGGCTATCCTAAGTAAAAATTATAAAGCATAATTTTTCATCATTTTAATGTTCCTAGAAATACACTACAGCAAGGACAGTGTCTTTAAAGATTCTATCTTGCAAGCAGCCTAGACAAGTGACAATAAAAGCAAATTCTTCACTGTATCCAAACCCCTGAAACCTGTGTGAAATTACAGAACAATTGCTCTAGACATGCGTGAATAAAACCAATCAGGTACTTTGAAAATATGTGCACTTCAATGACTTTATGTTTTACAATAGGCTAAATATATGAATAATTACTATAACATATTGAGAATCAGTTTGGTGCTGTTTATGAAAATCATTCTTTACTTTTGAATCTTGCCATATATTTGCTATGCTTTATTTATTCTGTTTGTATCTTATCTCCTGTTTGTAACTTATCTCCTGTTTTCAAAGACCTCAAATGAAAAAGATCAGAAAGGAACGTGAACTGCTAACTATCATGTTATCAGGTACTTGTTTGTATGTTACAGTTGCTATGAGTTGTTACTTGTATATAGATCAAGTTCTGTAAGGGTTGAGAGAAAGGAAATTACAGCTGGAAAAAACTCCAGGATCATGTCTTGAGTCGCGTGGTTTTGATCTGAAATATGCAGGTTGAAAACAATTTGGAGATGAAAGAAAATTTGGCCATGAGGAAAAATGCAAAGAAGGATATTATTATTATTTTTATTTATTTACTTATTTTTTTGTTGAGATAAAGTTGTACCCTATGCCCTGAGCAGAGTGCAAGGGCGTCGTAGCTCATCGCAACCTCAGACTCAGGCTGTGGGCATCCTGCTGACTCAGCCTCCAAAGCCGCTGGGATTGCAGGCACTCGCGGTGGCACCTGGCTGGTTATTCATTTTTTTCATGAGTCAGGGTCTCACACTTGCTCAGACAAACCTGGAACTCCTGAGCTCAAGTGGTCTTCCCACCTCAGCCTTGCACAGTGTGGGGTTTACAGGCGAGAACCACAGTGCCTGGCTAGAAGAAGGATATTTTCTGTTTGCTATAAGCATATTGTGGGCTCCTGGTTATCCATTGCCACTAGGAAAGTTTAGGGCCCCGCCCAGATTTATTTTGCTCAGAGTCTGCCCTTTGGGTGAGGCTGATGAGTACAACTTGACCTTGCTCCATGTGGCATCAGATGGGCCACTTGAAGGGTGAGACCTGAAATTGTCTAGTGACTAGTTTACTCATGTGTGGTGATCAATATTGGCTATTGACTTGGATCTCAGGCTAGAACATCCACTTGTGGGCTCTCCTTGTGATTTAATGGTTTCATCAGAACATCACGGCCTTAGGTTCCAAGGGGAAGCATCCCAATAAAACAAAGCTCATGCTCATGGCATTGTATGATTCAGTATCTGAAGTCATAGAGAATCACTTCGGCCATACTTGATTAATTTTCTTATCAAAACCAACTCCCATGTTTAAGGCTCCAATTTAAAGAGTGATATCAATGTCATATTGTAAAAATAGCTCATTGAATAGTATATGTTACCACCATCTTCGGCAGAAAACAATCAGCCAGAGGTGGGCCCTAGGAGACACAAGGAGGTTTCTTTATTCCAACATAGAAATAGAATTAGGCAGAAAAATATTTTCTTCAGTATTCTGAGACACTTATTACAAAATCAACTAATCAGAGCAAAGACGTGTAAACAGATATGTCCTAATGTTTCCAAGAATAAATTTTGACTTTATTTGTAATATTAATATAAGAGGAACAAGAACCTAATTGTGGGGTGGGGGGGTATGGAATCAGTAGTCCTCATAAAATAATTTCTGGGCATAGATGTTATAATGAAGTAGGAAAAAAAAATTAATGATAAATTGCTGGTAAGCTGCCATTAATGAGATGTGTGCAATAGTCAAGATTAAAAAATAAAACAAATGTAAGGAAGTTCACCATATAATGTGCTGGAATGGTCATACCAAGGAAAATGATGAAAACACAATAATTTTATTTCCTTGAGTAAAATATGAGGAATATACATAATCTAACTGCATTTTAAAAAATAACATTGAAAAGGTAATACAACATCTATGTCAGTATCCTAAAAATTGTTCAGTAGTATCCCAAATTATATCAAAGTATCTTAAATAATTTTCAAATTCCTGATTGTATTTGTTTCATATTTTTTATAAATTGTTACAAAATTTGAAAGTATTTATCTTCACAGATTTTATGATTATTTCATTAGGAACCTTTTTTTGTTTTTTGAGACAGAGTCTCACTTTGTCACCCTCAGTACAGTGCTGTTGCATCATAGCTCACAGCAACCTCAGATTCCTGGGCTCAAACGATTCTCTTGCCTCCACCTCCCAAGTAGCTGGGACTATAGGTGCCCATCACAATGCCCAGCTATTTTTAGAGATGGGGTTTTGCTCTTGCTCCAGCCTGTGAGCTCAGGCAATCCACCTGCCTCACCTCCCAGAGTGCTATGATTACATGCATGAGCCACTAAGCCCAGTCTTAGGAACTTTTTTACAAATAGAACTGCTAAGTCAAACTTTAGTGGTATTGTACAGACCTCTAATGAGTATTGTCAAATGTCCCTCAAGAAACACATCTATTCACACTCTCGCCAAAACATAGGAAAATGAGTCCTTGATTAGAAGCACCACAGCACTAATTTTTGACATTTTAAAGTATCAGATAAACATACCATATGACTGTACTATGGTTTTAATTTGTAGTTTTTCAATACCAGTGGTACTAAATAATGTATAGACCTCCATTAACAAATATTCATTATATACTCTCTCCATTTCTATTAAATTATAATAAATAACTTCATGCCACTTTCATTAGTATATTTTGTGGGTTTTTCCTCTGGATGTTGTTTCCTTAGTAATTTCCTTATAGTTTTGTCACATTTGTGGTTTTATTGTTATTTTTGAGGATCATGATGATTTGTTCACTTGCTGATTGGCTTCTAGGTGTTCAAACAAAATTTAAGCTTGAGATTGTGCCTTCAAAGACATTCTCTATCATTTGATTCCTTTATCTTTTAATCTTTTCATTTAAAAGCTCTTGGCAGGATATATTGATATAATTTTAGTAAAGTACAAAGTTGGATTTTAACAGGCGTAAGATAGATGATAGATAGATGATAAACAGGTGATAGATTTTTGAAATTACAATGTGGCAACACAAGTTATAAAACCATTTATAATACCTTACTGTAACCTTAATACACATGCATACACTGTTAAATACCAAATGCAGTTATTTAATATAATGCATCATAGATTGAATATGCCTTATACCATTACATACCCCAACTATAGTAAATTATTCATGTTGTCCTGATATTCTGAGTACTATCATATATGTGGTATCTTAGGTAGTGTGAACTAGCTTAGGGAACTCTATTTACACTTTTAGCCAATAAAGAGTAGGGCTCTATACTGTTAAAGATTTTCAGCCAATTTCTACTACAATGTAATATTCCGAGCTGGTGTGCTAACGATTTCACTGTAGTATCTCCTTATGCCATTTATTTTATATTCTGTTTATAAATAGTATTTCCTCTTGATGGTCTATGAGTTGGGAGAAAATAATGTAACTGGCCCACTGGGGATGGGTAGAGACATGTCCTTCATATTAAAACAAGGTATTTCTGGTTTCTGGAGCTCTTCACAATACACGAGTTTGGGGAAGATATGCAAATTGCATCTGGCATAATTCCTTTGCTTTGATAATGTTCTCTGCAAATACCACTATAGCTGAGCAGGATTTGTCCACAGGAATAATTTATGGGCGAATGTGTCATGATTCTAGAGAACCTGAAGAGTACACAGATGTGACTATTGAAGTGCCAGGCATTCCCCTCACTGGGGACCGTGCTGTCACAGACTCTCACAATTCAGTTTTGTTCTGCCTCCTTGTTGTGAATTGTTACTGACCACTACCCCACTCAAGGAAGTGTTGAACAGTTGTTGACTTCTATTCCAGTGATCTGTCTACCTGCCTCCTTTCTAATGTTAAAATATTCTACCATAGTTTTATAATTTGTTTTAATGCTATCAGAGTCAATTTTATATGACGTGCATATTCATATGCTATTTTAGATTAGAGTTAAAAATATAAATAATAGTCAATTCATTTCAGAGCCTCGTGTTTCTTGATAACAAGATACTACATATTAATATGATCTATTGTAGCAAATAAGTTTAATTAAAAGATCATCTGGCACAGTTTATATTCATGTGCATAAATTGACATCATTCAAATGTGTCTATCATTAGTTATTAAGCTTCATTTTCGGCTTTCCTTAAACACTTAAGCAAAAATATTCTTGGATTTGAAGGAAAACTCTTGGTAGAGAATGTTATTTTGAATTGTCTGTCATCAGGATCTACTGAAGCTGCGCTAAATACTTGCACAAACAAGATTCAGACAAATTTAATTTAGTGTCTGTGCCAAGCCCTCTGTGCTTCACCTGAGTCTATTTTGAAGTAAATAAGTCAATCCGCCTTTGAAAAGAATCCTCATTTAAATCAAAGCTTACAGAAAGATTAGAAATATAATGAAATATAATCTATATGAGGACATTACTTTATTCCTATTATGAGTTTTTTTTAGTATTCAAAATGAAAATCGATATGCCATACTCTTTAAAAATTATTCAAAAAATAGACCAAATTATATCAGCCATTTTTAATGTGTTCATGTGTTTTCATTAATCATTGTTTATATGTGTTATATTATTGACAGGTTTTGTTGAAAGGCCACATGTTCTTTATATCACCTTAAAAATATTATTTGTAATGGTATCATTCTTAAAAGCTTGATAAGCATGGTTACAACCTATAACTTTGCATAGTCATTATTCTTTAAAGATTAGCCATGTTCTGCTACACTATTTTATATGCGTCTCTCAAGATAACAGCTATTATGATTTTAATTTGAGGTTATTTCCTTACTCACGTGTATATGAATATTCTACTATATATGAGAGTGTGGTGAAAATTCCTACCGTGATCTTTCAGGCTAGATCACAAACGATAGCAAAGCTCTTTCTGGCAGGTCTCAGGGATCAAGAGCCTGCTCTACGCCAGGCTCGGCGCCCGGATAGTGCATTGCCGTCTCTGGGGGGAGGGGAGCTGACGAGCTCTTCACCAAGGAACTCAGAACTTTTCAGCTCCCATTTCTTCCCAGCCTTCCCTCCTCTTAGTCCCTGGGTCTGCAAAAAGGCACAAACCTTCTGTTGAGGGCGCTCCAAGGATGGAGACAACTTCTCGCACCTGCCTGATTTCACCTGACCCTCTTCAGGGGCTTCTCTGGAGGGAAAAATTAAAGCATGGGGAACCAGCACCTGTTTTTATCTCTTGTTTACAGAATAAACTCTGGAATGTTATTTTCAGTTTGGTTCATTTTCTTAATTGATCACCTGACAACTGGTAGCTCAACAATCTAGTCAGGGCACAAAGATTAGAATTAAAAAGCAGAGTTATTATTGTCAAGGGACTCACCAGTTAAGGGTAGCATTTATAAATGCCAAATGTTAACTGAATTGGATAAATGAAAATGTTTCTATTTTTTAAGTGTTTAAAGTTGCTTCTTTGTGAACCAGAAACAAATTATCATAAACATGAAACCTTTCTTTCAGCATAATACAGATAGCATTGAGAACATATAATTATTACTTATTGGAAATATTAGGAGTCAAGTGTTTTCAATTGGTCCCACAATCAATGTTCTTCTACCAATGATGATTTAAAAAATATATGTAATTTAAATTTTATAACAATAAAATCAATATGACAGATATACATAATTATATAGGTAAATACATAATTAATTTGATGATTTAATAATAAAACAGGCACATATTGATCAGGCGAGTGGCAGTGGCATCACTGGCTATAAAAACGTGCAGAAATTGTGAAATATCTTTTAGAACATTAAGAACAGCGCCCACCTGTGGCATGCTTTATTAGTAAAAGCCTGTAGGGGGAACCGCAGACATCGTATCTACTTCTTCATCTGTATCTATATTGTTATCTACATAACCAATATGTGTGTAGAAGATTCTCCTAGAATTAAAACATATGCGTATTTTCAAGTTACTGTATGAAAAGAATTCTGATCTATTAATAAATTACCACCAGAATGTATCATATTAGTGAATCATTGGATGGATCAATTATTAAATAGAGCACAGGAGTACACGGGGAGGAGAAAGCCGCAGACACCACGTTTTACTAAATCCTTAGTATCTTCCAGAGTGCTCCAGGGCAAAATGTCCTTACCTTCTCTGGATTTACCTACGACTTCAGGAATGGTGGCGTGAGAACCTCCTAAAATATGGCCCCTCATCAAAGCAGGGAAAATGTGACAAAAATTGTCAAAATGAACTTATTCTGAACCCTGAATACTAACAATGTGAAGAAAAATTATATTAGAGAAAGGGACCAATGGCAGTAGAAGTGACTTTTGGACTTGCCTTTGTCCCAGTCCTTTTCTCCAAGCCTTGAAAACTTCAAAACTATAGAAGTTCGCCAAAGTAATTAAGATACTTATTTTTAACTTCTTCATTTAAATACCATTTGTCAAAAACCATAGAAATTGTAAAATTTCACTTCTCATTAGGATATGTCGAAATTAATCATATTAGGTAAAGATAAGCTGCTGGTGTGGCATCGTGTAAATGCAAAATGGAATCTTCATCAGACGTGCTGCGTGGCCTCCAATCTAAAACCCCAAGTAATTGAGCTCAGCAACGCAAGTTTACATGTTGGAAGCTCCGATAGTGTTTGAATGGTAGCTACAAGCCTGTGTTTATAGAAATAGATGGTCAGTTTATCATGGCAGCCCTCTCCCGTCTCTGAAGCAAAATTACATCATGTGATGTTGTTATTTAATTCTTTATGAGTATATGAGAGTCCATGGAATATAATTAAGAGTCTAAAGAAGGAGGAACACTATTAAAATTAAATAATGAAATAATAGTTGTTCCTTAATCTAAAATTCCCACTTGCATAAACTTGGGACAAATCATGTGTTATTTTTGAGAGAAGAATTGTCTTAAGACACAAAACCAGCACTTAAAAACTTACCCTCTTGTTGCAAAAAGCAATGCTTAAATTGAACAAAGCGTAACAAATCTATTGAAAATAACACTGACCCTCAGAATCATCATTTAGAATGGATTCAGCCAAAAATAATATGAATCAGTCAATAAGACCAATAAAAAATAGGATAAAGTTTATTGATGTAGCAATCCTGCCATGATAATCTTACCATTATCCTTCTGACTCTAGTTAGGATTATTTTTAGCTAACTTATACATTTTTGTGTTTATGAAATTAAATTTGTTTGAAGTTTGACAACTTTACCAGCTTTAGAGAGTATGTTCCTTGCCTATACAGAACCCAGAATATCATTGAGGAAGAAAAGACATACAATAATAAAGTTGTAGAGGCTTTGAAACAATTAAATAATGCCATACGTTTGCATAAAATTAAAGTAAAAGTTCATTGTATGGCTGGAGAGAGTAGGCAGAAGCGGATGATTATATAACTGAGTTATAGGAAAGTTAAAGTGAGTGACTAGAGGTCACAATGTGTATCTCACAAGCTGAAAATGATCTTTAGGATTATTTTGTTTTTATTTGCCACTAGTTGAAATTTTGGTTCGAAGCAAAAAACATGTGAACACTCTATTCTTGTCTCATAAATTGTATTAAGAAGATACTTCTTTTTACATCTGCCTTTTAATCTCTAAGACTAATATGTAATTTTAGGATGTATGGTTGGAATTTTGAATTAATGTACATGGCTGAAATATAAAGTTAACGGTAAGTGCCACTACAGAAATTCAATTTAAAATGGCTACCTTTGCACTGTAACATGCTGATATTTATGTTAGGGGATCTTGATGACTCTCTAATAGGTACCTTCATTCAAATTCTTAAAATAATTATTAAAATGGAGGAAACATTGTTAATAGTTAGAATCAATGTTCAGTTACATTAGTGTGTGTACAATCTGTTTCATTGCTGAAAAATCATTCTCCTTACTGGAATAAAGACATCTGATATTTTAACTTTTCTTTTTTTTTTTTTACTTAAGTGGAGATGTCAATATAAAACAATATTTTCAGGGACAAATGTTATAGAAATATATGCATATTAAACTTTCATAGGGCCATTAAGACTTAATAAGATTATTACTATATTTATCTAATTTCTGAAAAGGTAAATGTTAATTACTAAGTACTGCAGACTTTAATTCTATGTTTTGAAACTATATGCATGGTCCTCTACAATGTGCTAATTATTTATAAATGCTATTTAAATTTTATGAGAAAATATTAATAATACTTTACTCAATAATTAATAGCTAATAAAAATTACAGAAGTAAAAATTACAAGTATAATTTTTTTCATAATACGTTTGATTTTTATTTGGAAAACACAGTATTTGCGAGTCTTGAGAACACCCAGTCTTACTGTTCACTTTACAACTAAGTACCTAATAGAAAAGGTACAATATTTTCAATATAAAAATTGAATTGTTATTAAGTATTTTTAATTTAATTATCACAATATTATTATTTGACATTTAAGTGGATCATTTTTAGTTCTAAATAAACACATACATATATAATACATTGCCCAGTTTTTGCCTCTGGTGTAGATCTATGCCAAACCACCTAAAGCTTACCTGTTTTGTAAAGAATGTAAAAGTTTGTTCCAAGACATAACAAAATAAATGAGATGAATATATTTAACTACCTTCCCTTTTACAAAGATTTCTAAGTAAGCAGACTTCTCAAAATACTTCTTTTGGATTTTTTGTATTTTTATTTTTGAGACAGAGTGTCACATGTTACCTAGACTAGAGTGTGGTGGCATCAGCCTTGCTAACAGCAGCCTCAAACTCGTGGGCTCAAGAGATCCTCCTCCTTCAGCCTCCAAAGTAGCTGAAATAACAGATATCCACCACAATGCCTAACTAATTTGTCTACTTTTAGTAGAGATGGAGGTCTCACTCATGCTCAGGCTGGTTTCAAACTCCCGAACACAAAGAGTACTCACTCACCCTAGCCACACCAATTGCTAGGAATACAGGTATGAGCCACCATGCCTGGCCAAAATATTTTGATTTTTAAAATATATCATGCAAATTCTATTGCTTTAGCTGATGACTGAAGGTTGAACAAAAATGTAAGAAAAGTTAATTAGAAATAAATTTTGCTTTGGTAATAATTTTTTTTTTTTTTTTTTTTTGCAGTTTTTGGGCAGGGCTGGGTTTGAAGCTGCCACCTCTGGCATATGGAACAGGCACTCTACTCCTTTGAGCCACAGGTGCTGCCCCAGTAATAATTTTTAATAGTTCTGGATAACCTTTGGACAACACCAATTTTTTATTATTAAGTTATGAAGAGGAGGTAGCTTTAAGAAAATATATGTCTGGAAAAAAAAAAAGAAAATATATGTCTGAAGGGTGAAAAAAAGGTGAAAACGTTGCATAAATGATGTATCCTTTCCATGGCTGTGGAGAGCTATTTTAGGTACAAGTTGCTCATTAGAACTAAGGTGCATTTTCAGCAAGAGAAGGATAAGCAATATTTCTCTTACTACTTGATTGAAAGAACTAAAAAAAAAAGTTACTATTAATCTGATCAATTTACTGAAGAGCAAACATTTCTGAGTGATAAAGCATCTATAAATATGATGTCTCATATATGAATTATTGTGCCAAATAAATGAAACAATGAAGGAGAAAATACTTGACTAATAGCAAGGGAGCCTGACTTTATAATATTGCCTCTCACGTATGGCTTCTGAGAGTTTTATAAGCAGTTTTTGCATTAGTCAGACATACGTTGCTCTACATAATTTCACCACAGTTAAAAGCCACTGTACCTTGGCAAAACAATGAAAACAAAGCATCAAACTCAAGACCATACGTTTAAAAGCACAGTCTGCTTTGTAGTCCACACTGCATGTACCAAACCCAGAAGTTATCATAATTATCTCCTAAACAAATGCTATTAACCATACTTAGGCATCATAGTCACATTCAAATTATATACACAGTATATGCATTAGTTAAATATTAGGTTAATCCTAACTTTATTAGAAATAATACATATATCATGTATCATATATTCATATTATATGAAAAATTATGTACAAAGAAAAACTATGATGTGTAGGAACAGCTAATGAAATACATTATTTTGTGTACTATATGATACATTATTTATTTTTTATTAAGTCATAGCTGTGTACATTAATACTGTCATGGGGTACAGTGGATCTTACTAAATGTAGAATATAAATGTCTTAACACAACAACTAAGAAATGACATGAAGGCTATGATACATTATTAACATATATAATTTACTACTAATATTAAGATATATAATAATTATATCATACTCTATTATATTATACTATAATACCAGGTATGATGATTAAGTGCACAAACTTGCCACTGTGCCCTTATGTTGGCAGCACTGTATAGACAACTCAGTAAAATTCCATAACCTTGGTATATCAGTATCCACTCCTGTCCCACAGTTGTGTTTGTGTTGACGTGTGGTGGTGTCTTGCTGAGCGGTGCTCATTATTGCTGTTGCATGTTTTTGTGTGCTGTCATGAGGATGTCAGAGCTTGAATTAGAGCAATGAACAAACATTCGTAAATTTCTTACTAAATCTGGCAAGATCAAAAATGAGCAACCTTCTCTGAAGTGAAATCAGAGATATTTTATTACAAGCTTATGGGAATAATGCTATGAAGAAAACTGCAGTGTATAAAGTATTAAACATTTTTCCGAGGGGAAACAAAGCGTCACTGATGAAGAGAGGTCAGGGTGGCCAGTAATGAGCAGAACTGATGGAAGCATGGCAAAATTGATTGAATTATGTGTCAAAATTGTTGACTTTCTGTAAAAAGCATAATAGGCTAAGTAAATATTGATAGAGAAATGTTCAGGAAAATTGGAACTGAAAATCTTGACATGAGAAAGGTGTGGGTCTTGCATCCTGACAATGTACCAGCTCACACTCCACCACTGTCTGTGAGGGAGTTTTTAGCCAGTAAACAAATAACCCACCCTACTCACCTGATCTGTCACCCAGTGACTTTTTTCTTTTACCTGAGGATAAATGAAATATTGAAAAAAAGACATTTTGATAATATTGAGGACATCAAGGGTAATACAATGATAGCTCTGATGACAATTCCAGAAAAAGAGTTCCAACATTGCTTTGAAGGGTGGACTAGACACTGGTGTTGGCACATAGCTTTCTAAGGGAACTACTTTGAAGGTGACAGTAGTGATATTTAGCAATGATATATGTACCACTTTTTCTAAAACAAATTTGTGAATTTAATTGTCAGTTCTTGTATATTATGATATAGTCACTTCATCTAAGTGCCTTCTTTCTCCCAAGAAGGCCTGGGCGTGTGAATCTCATGGGCAACTCTATCTTCATTGTTCTCAATCATTAATGAACCTGAGAGATTTCCACTAAAATTAAAGATCAGTGTCAGTTTGGAAAATTATATTGAAATAAACTTGCAAAGTCTTATAGACATTTTATCTCTATTCCATAGTTCCAAAAGGATTATTACAACAATTTTAAATGACTATGTCTATTTTTAATAAATTCTATCTATTTTAAATGAAATTCACCTTTGTTAGGCATGATGGAAAACAGAATAGTCTCATGAAACAAATTAAGCAGGGTAAGCAATGTTATTGTCATTTATTTCCCCAAAGAAACAAGATTTATATAAATGCAAGTCCATTCATTCTTATTAATGTGTTTTTTTATTATTATAAATTTTTGTGCAATCACCAACATAATTAGAGGGAAACAAAAGTCATACTGAGCCTTTTGCAGAAAATCAGTACGAACTAAACCAACTAGAAATATACATTCTTATTGCCTGCCAAATTTTTTTCCATAAAATATTAATCCCAAATGCCATTACCACTTCTTGGTAAATACCCAAAATTCTATTCCAACTTATTTATTTTTCAAGTATATTCCAACATAAATTTATATATCCTTACCTCAAAGCTGAAAGACAAGAGATTTCCTTAAGATAATGTATTCAATTTTTATAGCAATTATAAGATTCTCTAAAAGAAGAAAAACAGATGTATGAAATTTTTCGTAGTGAAATTTCATGATTACTAAACTATATGGTAATTGTTTTCTATATGAGGATTCTTTGTGATTCTGTGATATCATCTTAGTTGAAAGGTCATGAACCAGATTAGTACATGACACATTTTAAACAGAGAAAAGTTTCTTTTCAAGAACAAGTTAAAAAAATCAAAAAATTTGACTCGGTGCCTGTGGCTCAAGTGGTTAAGGCACCAGCCACGTACACCTAAGGTGGTGGATTCAAATCCAGCCCGGCCCACCTAACAACAATGACGGCTGCAACCAAAAAAATAGCTGGGCATTGTGGTGGGCACCTGTAGTCCCAGCTACTTGGGAGGCTGAGAAAGGAGACTCGCTTGAGCCCAGGAGATGGAGGTTGCTGTGAGCTGAGATGCCACGGCACTCTACCCAGGGGGACAGCTTGAGGATCTGTCTAAAAAAAAAAATAAAATAAAATAAAAATAAAAAAAGTAATAATAATGATATATTATGCTCAAAGATCCACAAATATTTCAAGTAAATGCCTTGTTTTTAATAGTAAAAAATGATTCAGTGTTTAACTTAAAGGATGTCTGGCTAGAAAACCATCCAATGCTCCTCTCATATTTTCCACAATTTCCTATTTGAAGAGATTATGTTCATGAGGGTGTCAAAAAGTAAGGTTTAGAGTTTTCATGCAACCAGAATCAAGAAGGCATTTTAAAAAACAGAGGCTATCTAAATCAAATGTCACAAATGCAAAGGCAGCATGTGAGTGACTATGAGGGCTTTGAGATAGACTGTGTTATGCGCCATCTTTCCACTTCCATGGTACAGTCAACGGCATCATTTCTGACTCGCCCGCTCAGGGTTCAATTTGCTCAGTTTATCAATTTGCTCAGTCTGTCAGCATTGCTAGGAGGCCTTCATTCAGTTCTGTCCATGAGGTTTTTATGTTTCTTGTGTATCTCAAAACTTTTATAATGACTCGTATCCTTTGAAATTAGATCAAAAGGACTGACTGTCCAGTACCAATTTTCTGCCCCACCTTTCTCAGGCATCCACAATATCTCTATTTGAAACAAGTGGAATTTTAGCCATCTGTTTCTCTTCTTCCTAGCCATGGATTTTCACATCAGCCAGAAATGCCAGGATGATCACTTTCCCTACATCCTTTTTTTTTTTTAATATGTAACTGTGAGTAACAATTAAGTTAAAAGTAGGAGTAATTTGACGATATAATATAATGAATCTAATTAGAAAATATTCCAAATTGGCTTCCCACAGGCCGGGCAAAAACAAGTTATAATTCAGAAGCCAAATATTTTGGACTTTTCAATTCCACTTTTATCCTACTGTTAAAAGCACAGAAGATCCTATACTGAAGAGCCTTCAATCCACAAAATGGTACAGAGAATAGCACATCTCTCCACTGGAGCCAAATGCGCCAACCTGCCAGACTAGAGGGAATATTAGTAATGTGTTGTTTTAGATTTATAAACAGCCTTGTAGTCTAACCATGATATAAGAAGATAAGGTACTATAAAGTGGATGATGTGGGATTGGAGATGAGTTTAATGGGTAAGAAGAATTCCCCTTTCAGTCCTACAGCAGCAAATTTGAGGTAAATACTTGCAATTAGGCCTTAGCATTGCCCTTCTTCTGTCAATCTCTGTTTTTTTTTTTAAATTGGAGTGTACTCCAGAACCCGATTAAAGAGAGAATGGAGCCAAGCGCAATTCAATTCCTTATTTGACAATCCCTCACTCAAAGACAGTGAGATTGTGACCAACATGAAGACTAATCAGACGGAAAAAAAAAAAAAAAACTAATATAACCATCTTTCTGAACTCCATCTGGAAGAAGACATCTCAGGATATCATTTAATTATCAATATGTGGATCAGAAAAAATTATTTGAAAGCTCTTCAGCACTTTATGGTAAAAAAAGAAGTGTAAATTAACAAAGTTCGAAAGCATTAATGAGTGAGCTAAGAAATAACAAAATAAAATGTATAAAGATACCAATTTAATACATGTCAATAAATGTAAAAAGCATGACAGCATTTAAATCAATAGAGAAAGCAGGATTGAGAGTGAAAGGAACCAAATAAAAACATGCAGGTCAAATTCATAATGTTTTCGGAAAATATAGAAGAAAATAACTAGAGGAAACTGTACAGATAAGATGTTACAATGTAGGAAGTAAAACCCATGGTTCCTGCTAAATCAGCTGTGCTCAGCTTCTATAAAGATCAAATTGAAACTATCAGCAGACATTAATATGCTGATGAGAAACTAAAGGGATCGATCATTAACAAATCCTACGATAGTTAAAATTTAAATTATAAATTAAAGTATCAAAAGTAAATACAAATACCCAGTAATTTTGTCAACAATGTTTTCCAAAGAATGTCATTTTAAATTTGATTATATCCAATTGAAAAATTTTTCTTTTCTTTTCTCAATTGAGAATTTTTTGCCTACTTCATTTATATTTTTTCCTGATTTTGTTCATGGTTTATTTTAACAAACAGAGAAAATTTAGCATATTTATAACAGGTGCTTACATGCCCTTGCTTCTTAACATCATAATTCCTGTCCCTTGCTGGCTTTCTTTTCTCTCTTTACAATCTTGAAACATAATTTCCTGTTTGGGGAATTTTACAGTAATTTTTTTATTAGATGATAGAATTTGTGATTAGACCTGGTTAAGTGCAGAATTGTTTTTGTATTTTAAAAATGATGTTGCACTTTCTTTTAACCAGGGTGGAGTGGCAACTATATTATAATGAAGCTGCATAAAATCCTAAAAAGCCTTTTATTTTAAAATTTTTCTTATTTTTAAAAATTTATCCTTTCAACTATATTAAAATCTTGTGCGGAAAAATATGTATAGAATATCTAGTATTTGTTCCACATCGTCAAGTCATTTCTTTTGGGAAACATACCAAATAGATATGAGGAAAAATGTGTAAAATCAACTTCAAGGTCAAGACATTAAGGCCAAAAACCATAATTCTGTTATTTAAGGAATGACAGAATTGCACAGTACCACCAAGGCCTCCAAATCCTTCATTCAGAATGTCTCTCCGTGATAGCAATTCTCCCTTTTAATATGATTTTATCCTTCTCAATCCAGAAGGATTTAAATGAGATTTTCACAAAGGTCCTTGAAGGATTACATATTTTGGGTGTCTTAGAACTGACTCTAGAGAGAAAAAGTAGACCACAGAATGGTCTTAAAAGTGCATGTAACAAGTAGAATATTTGGGGGGTTTTGGACGAGTGATTCTATTTTCTTTTCTTTCTTTTTTTGTTTAATATGGGCACTGGATGATCATTAGGGGGATGATTTTTTTTGCACTCATTTTGAATGATATGTAATGTTATACTGGTAGTTTAGATCAAATTTATCAAATCAAACTTAAATAGCTAATTTCCAATATAGGGACATTCCCTGACATTTTCTTACCAAAGCAAACACAGCTGGAGATGAAATTTATTGGCTTTGCAACTGAAGTACAGTAGAATACAAAAATTAGATTTAAATGATGTGCACTGCATAATCAAAATTTAGGCAAATCAAGGTGTCAGTTTTGTCTGTCTTCCTAAGACATACAATTCACTCTGCACGTTAGTCAGTAAGTAATAGTCTGAGAAATGTACAATTTATTAAATCACTAGATATGTAATATGCAAAAAGATTTAAATTGTACTTGAGGTTCTGTAACTAATCGTGCGAACTTCACATGGGTCTGTAGTTTCTTCATTCATGTAACATGATTAGACGCCTAAAATTTCTTTCTGCTAAAAACTTCTAATTATCTGTGTTCAATTTTTTAAGGTCCAGCCTTTGGGAAACAACTGTTAAAAGATTTAATGACCTAAAGAAAATGGTGGTATATTGATAGTAAAAAGTGAAAACAAAAACGAAAATGTATTTGTCAACTATTGCTTTATAAGAAACCATACACCATGTGAAATGTGAAAACTTTTCAAAATCTATGCAATCTTATGGAATAATTATTTGAATGGCTGGTATATGAGAACTATGAAATATTTATGTCTAAAAATTAAGTTATTCACTGAAATTGTGTGATTTTAAGAGAGTTTTCTGTCTTCTCCATCTTTATTGCAGTCTATCCCTATGAAAGGCCTAAAAAATATTCAGCATTCCGTCCATGTGACAAGCTTAAAGACAATAGGCGACAGATTTCAACTGAGTTGTGTTAGAAAAGTATTCTGATCACGCCACAGCCCCTAGAGAGGGCAAAAGCACCAACGACAGAAAAATATGACAGAGCAGTAAGTGCTAAGGCAGCAATTTGTGCAATGCAGAACATTAACGAAAATCTTAAAACAGTTTATATTCCAGGTATGTATCAAACGGCAGATGTCATGGTAAATATATTCACTGATGGAGATTACATGTCATGCAGAAAGGTCTTTTAAGGAAACTTCCAAGGTGATGAGCCATGATAATAAATCAGCCAAATGATTCTCCTCTCTGGCTGATGAAAGGAAATTCTCCTTAAGATCAATCATCGTGAACAAGCTGCCAACCAAGTAGCCTTGCTGCTGATCTGCTGCCAGGCTACGTGGAAGACTTCACACAGCCTTGAAATGCAACTAGTGTGAAAATTGTGCACTCCACACGTCGACACTTTGGTTCAGAGACCAAGAAAAAAGAAAGAGAGAAGAACGCAGCCTTTTGACCCCAGAAAAGAAAGAGCACGAAACTCTGCAAAAATGGTAAGTTTTCTTGGCTGGTGTTTTTGGTAAATGTTAGAAGGAGAAGTGGATGCAAGGAAGTGATAACAGGGTTTTGATAAAGAGGAGGACAAAGAGGTATCTATGCATCGATGTATACACGATCTACCTGTTTAGGATTTAATAAAAGAAAAAAAAGAAAAACTGCCACAATCTGCTACCCTGACTAGGAAGCGCTTACCGAGAGGCAGCACTGAGAAGCTGAGGGGAAGAATTTATTTTTCCTAAAATCTCTATCAATACCTGCCCCATACAAGTTGCATAATATGAAAATTGCCATTTTCCCACCCGCTATTCTGTACATTGCTGTATGTAATTATGTTTCTTTAAATGCTTTTTCCATATAGAAATTCTGGTACATTAAACCAATGGTAAATAAAAATTAAACAATTCAGTGACTCAGGAAAAGGAGTTCTGGTGGAATCACAAGGAAATCACAGGCTTTTCCAATTATTAAAAAAATGTATTTGGCTTAGCAAGGGCAATCCATTCTAAATGATCAGTGAGGAATCAGCTTGAAGATATCTGTGCGTGCTCAGGCTGGACGGGGCAACGGCGGCAGCCAGAGCATCTCTGAGTTTCGTTCTTGGCTCTGCTACTAACAAACTCCTGGGCTTTGAGTTAACTACTCATTTTTTACTTCAGTTTTTTTGCTGAAATAGAAAGTCTTACCCTTGATAACACCTACGTTTCCAAGATCACGCTTTTTGAAACATACTCTCCTCCACTGCCTGTTACTGAAATGTGTTGTCTCTATCACAGATCTTGCCAAGGAAAAATTCCACCTAGAAGAATAGATGAATTTTAATCTGACTTAATTTCAATGTGCTTTTAAACATCTGTAAATTTTCTAGTTAGCTAAATTTTGACCCTTAATTTTTATTACACAAATTATTATCAAAAATTATAAAA